>ML996170.1:0-155365 GCA_010093805.1 Polyplosphaeria fusca
CTGCGCGCGCAATTTTGATAGAAAATAAACAATACAATAGCTAGCTACACACGCTACTTGAACTCGCAATGTCAAATTGTCAGTTGCTCTGTGAGGCCTCCCTCTACCCTACGGTGGCAGCAAGGCTGATTTTGATATACCAAGCTTTCTGACAAATTGTGGGGCTGCTATAGTGCTAACTACTATAGGCCTAGCCCTCAGTTCCGTCTACCTCCATGGAACATATGGACGTAACGGAAGGACGCTAAAAGTACGGAACTCTATGGAGGCGGAGGAAACCTCCCTCCGTAGGCATCACTGGACGAGGCACTGCTTGAATTTCAACTTGGGGATGCTGGCGAGTGCGCTCTATTTGCCACAGAGGGACACTGGACATTTAACTTGAATCAAGAAGATATCGTGTGGGCGGTGGAAACCAATTCATTCGACCGGAATCAGCTGTTCGAGCAGATTTTCACATCTGTAGACAGGAGTGACGTGACCGCGCCCCTCCTGGCTCGTAAAGCGCTCGCGACCGTTCTGACTACCTATTCCCAATTTTCCAAAGCAACAATCGCTTTGAAAGTAATTGAACGGCCACTCATGGAGCAATCTTGGGCCCTTCAGGAACCGAAGAGTATGAAGGGAAGTCGGAATGAGGAACTAAAGGAGGAGGGATACGTTGATAGCGACTCCGATATCGCCACAAATACCACTGAGACTACAGGTTCCGAGCCTGCCGACACCGAGTGTGCCAAAGATGGAAACCACTTCGAAGTCTACGAAGAGGGCTCAAATACCGATTCTTTTGGTAGACTGTTGGATCAGGGTCGTCCGTTTGACCTGTCCAGAAGCAGAACTTTCGCGCTGCTTGCGACATTCGAATCTGGCGTCTTGAATCCCGATCCTGCGGCACTGTCCAATGTCATGGCAATGTCTTCCGGAGATTCCATCTTTGTTGCTGCCCACTTGTTGGTCGACCCTTTGGACAGCCGAGACTTAAAACCATCTTCCATTTCCAGAATTCGGGGCAATATCGGAAAACCGGGAATTGCTATGCTTCTCCCTCCTCCCGAACTTCAAGTAAGGCCACGCAATTCCGCTAGTTGGCAGGTGATCAACCACACACCCTTCGATGGATACTTTCTCGATGCTTTCGATGGAACGTCACTACATTTATCGTTCACCGAATACAGCCGTCCCATGGACGTGGGTATTCATGGGGTCCGAGACGCCGATATCTACTTCCTCGAAGCCTATGTCCAAGTATATTTCAAGGGCCAATGGATTGGTGATGTTGATATCGTATCCAGCCTGGAAAGCGAGTTCATGACTCTCTTAGATTCCAGACACGCTTCCTCTGGGCCGTCTGAATGTTGCCATCAAGCAAAGAATCTCCGAGCTTTCCGACTGATCGCTATCGATAATTGGGATGAATTTGTTGATAGTCCAGACGAGGGCATGATTGTGAGAGCAAAAAACAATTGGCTAGCAAGGTTAGCAGCGGCAAGTTTGAGTTCCCAAATGCAACGGAAGACCGTTGTGATGCGGAGTGGTGACGACATCTGTTGGCCGTGTGTAAGGAACAGATTTGACCTAAAGTCTCATGCCAAACAGCACGTTTTCATTTGTTGAGGGAGCGAGCTCCCGAAGTTTATCGCCTTCTATTCTTTTTGCTCGACGCAGGCGCCGACGTCAACGCGCAGGGTGGAGGATAAGACAACGCACTCCAGGCGGCTTCACATAGAGGCCACGAGCGGGTGATAAAGCTGCTGCTGGACGAGGGCGCCGATGCCAACGCGCAGGGTGGAGGATACGACAATGCACTTCAGGCGGCTTCACTTAGAGGCTACGCGCAGGCAGTGGAGCTGTATAACCGCGCGTGGAGGTTATGGTAGATGGAACCCGATGTTGATTTTGACGGTGCCCGCCCCAAGCTCCAAGACCTTGTCCAGAGAGATACAGAAATATAGCCGGGTTTGAAGCTAAGTTGATGATGAATGGTGCGCACATCTGAGGATGAGGTGCGCAGCGTGCAAACTACAGAGGTACAAGGGTAGCCTTCCACGCCGCTTCCACGCCGCTTCCACGCCGCTTCCCCGCCTCTGCTGCGCCTCTTCCACAAAGCCCTTATTGTCAGCCAGCTTCCTCATGTTATCCAACACACACAGCAGGTACGTTCGAACCTGCCCCTTTGATACCAGCTTTCATGAGCTTGCAATCCATCTCAGTTTCTCAGCGTCATTCTATCGATTCACTCAGAAGAAATCTTGACGTCACCAGAGGCCGGACAACTTGTCATCGCCGAAACATATGTTGCGCGAGCGCCGCAGACCTACCATATTCCAGAGCATACCACAGTTTGACAGCAATTTCCTTTGACAAACATCAAAATATCTGGAAAATGGCGACTCAACTCCTAAAGTACCTTGCGTCTTTCCGTAAGGATCAAGCGGCCGAATCACGACATTCTATCTCCACAGGTTTTCCTTCTCTACCCAAGGAACTGCGACTGATGATTTGGGGCCACGCTCTAGAGCGACAGAGAATGCTTCATATTCGTGTCGAAGCAAAGCCAGAGATTGCCAAGCTTCGCGTAACTGAACATCGAGCTAGAATATCGTTCAGTGTCATTCCTGCTTCGCAGGAAACATTTCGTGCGATTGTTACTGGCCATGGAGTCATCACTGAGCTTTTGAGCGTCAACCGAGAAGCGCGAGAAGAAACTCTACGTTTCCAACGTGTTCACCTTCCTTGCACATTTGTAGACGCCAATCAAAATGAAATGGGCTCGGGAACGCTTCACTTCAACCCTGAACACGACTTCATCCGGCTAAGTTCACAATGGCCATTCCAGGATACTTTTCTAAATTTCATTCATCACCTGAAGACCAAATTCGACCCTCGCCACATTGGCCTCCTCAACCTCGCAATCGATCAAGGTGGTCTCGACGGCAACTTCATGTTCCCATCATTACTGTCCAATCTCAATGACGAAGTCAAAACCTCTGTTAAAGAGACTCTCACCCAACTACACGAAGTTTTCCTCGTGAATGAACCCCGCGTTGGTCGCCAGCTACTGAGTTGGAAGAGCGGCGTTGGGACCACTGAGGTGCTTTACACCCGCTCTTTTCCGATAAATTCTGCAGTGTCAACTTTCAAGCGAATTAAAAGAGATCCGCGTGCTATTGGAGACGATCTAAAGAAAATATACACAAGCACTGGTAGCGTGACTCGAATGCTTTGCGAGTGGCAAGAACTTCTCACCAAGTACGGTGTTACATCATCGCGGGCCAAGTGCAAACTCCTACTCACTTTCGACCCGAGACTATCTCACGACCCTATCGTTGATTGCACTGATGGCGCTGCCTTTCTGCAGAAAGAGCAGGACCAATGGATAGCGGAAGGCGGCGAACATGCTCAGAACGAGAATCTTGAGAAAGCCGTTCCATCCGTGTTCGGCTTCTGGCTTTTCCCAATTGAAGAGATGGCTGGCCTGGAATCTGAGTCCTTCGGTGCGTTGGAGATGACGAATCTGTCGGGGCATTGGCCCGAGCTGGGACTCGTGGAGTTACCATGAAAAGCTCGGTATTTGTGGAAGAGAAGCATCTGATCTCGAACAAGAAAGAAATAGGCACTCAACAAGCATTAGAGCATTTAAAGCTAGCGTAGCTAGATTCCAGTACTACTTCTTTGATGTTCTCGGATTTGCCATTGAATGGAATCAGAAAAGCGTACGAGGTGAACTCGTTGCTTTCGCGGTTACCAAAATATGAGATCGTTATTACTTTCAAGTTATATCTGCGGAAAGAAAATGCCCGCCTCTCCAAACTAGTTTTTGAAATCCCTCTCGTCGCATCCGTCCACCTTATACAATCACCACGCGTCAAATCTTGCAACACTTGTAATTATCCCCGCCAGGACAATACCCTACTCGCGTCAACCCTAACCTCTATTTTGTCTCTCCATACGCAACCAGTCTTCAACTTACCAGTCTTCCAGCTACCACCGCAAGCATTTGCAGTCCAATCGCAGACCGAATACTGTCCGCATGGATTGGTCCCAGCATTTGGATACTTGCCCACGATACAGCACTTCACGTCGTTGGGATCGTTGGGGCAGGCGCCGCTGATATATTCGCCGTGGTAGTCATTGCATGTGGATGTGCGGATGCAAATGCCAGATGTCTTGTAGTTGTCCACGGCTTTGGAGCCGCTGCAGTGGCCGTTGAGGGTTGCGAGGCTGGTGAGAGGGAAGAGGAGCAGGGCGATGGTGTACATGGCTGTGATATATTAGGTAGGATATGATGAAGTTGAACTAAAAGACTGATGTTTGTGATGAAAAAAGTTAGCAGCAGTCGATCCCACTGCGGATATAAATAGCGCAAGCCTTCAACGACTTCTGAATACTCTCTGGTCATGCTCGGTGAACCAGTCTCTGCACATCTTCGTCTTCCGCGTCACCATGTTGTATTGGCAAAAGGTAAGAATTATCCAAGCAAAGAGACAAACATTTGGTAACTATATTGCGGCTGACATGTAGTGAAACCCATTCCTCGGTTACGAGTTCGTATTCATTTGAGATCATTTCTTTATGACTTGTGTAGTGAACATCGCAAAGTAGGCCGATATTGCGGATTCGATCGAGACCCAAACATAAACTGCCAGGGTTTAGTCCATGTCGCTAGAATGTAAAGGGTCACGCCACAAATTATTGACGATAACTGGGAATGCGATGAATGCGACAAAAGTCAGTCATATGCTCACTTAGCGCATTTCCATCAATGCAGGCTGGAGGCATTTTTGACGCTATTTGACGTTTTCCCATACCCTCGCATTGTAGATGACTTCCTTAAATAAACCAATCAATATCAGTGGGAAACTTGGGGCATTGGCAAAAGCAGGGACTACCATCAGTCTACCATAAATACTAGCTAATGGCTCGCATTTGATAGAACGGGTCACAGTAGCAGGCAAACCGGCGACAACATCCAAAATAATAATCCTGTCTAGCAAAACCCGGGCTATAGTCAATTAAAGTCCCTAGAACATCTCACATCTCACATCTCACATCATCCGGCCCATATCCTCCTTTAACCCCTCCTCCTTACTCCGCAACTTTGATAACAATCTTCCCAACCGCACTCTGCCGACTTAGCATCTCAAACGCCTTCCCCGCATCCTCCCACTCAAACACCTTCGCAATAACTGGCTTCAACCTCTTCTCCTCAAACATCTTCGTCATGGCTTCCGTATGCACTTTCGTATACCTATCCCTCATTAGTCCTATTCCCCCCACTCGATCAAAAAAACTCACATAAACACCCCATAAACCGTATACCCCCCCATAATAATCGGTATCACCAAATCCTGCTCCTTACTCTCGCTCAAAAACCCCACAACCGCCACCAACCCACCCCTCCTCGACGCCCTCAAACTCTGCGCAATCGTCGACGAACCTGCAACCTCGACCACCACATCGACCCCCCTTCCCCCCGTCACCCGCAGCACCTCGTCGTCCCACGCAGGCGTGGTTTTGTAGTTGATCAGATGCGTGGCACCGAGCGCCTTGGCTTGCTGCAGCTTCTCGTCTGACGACGACGTCGCGATGACAGTCGCGCCCGCCGCGGCTGCGAGCTGGATCACGAAGCAGCTGACGCCGCCGGTGCCCTGGGCGAGCACGATGTTGCCGGGCTTGATGGCGCGGGGCCCGAAGAAGAGGGCGTGCATGGCGGTTGCGCCTGCCGCGGGCATCGCGGCGAGCTCCTCGTAGGAGAGGTGCGAGGGCGCGCGGATGAGGTGCGAGTCTGGCTGCGGAAATAATTAGCAGGGTGTGCTTTTGGGGTGCGTCTGGCGTACTAGGACGGCGTATTCGCGCAGTGTGCCTTGGATCTCTGAGGCGCCTTTGCCGGCTGCTTCTTTGTAGCCTATGAGCGGCTCCGAGCCGCTATAATCCCAGTCCATCATTGAATTGGAGTTGATGAGGACCCGGTCGCCTTTCTTCCAGGCACTGTTTGCGCCTGGGGTTTCCACCTCGCCGGCGCCGTCGGCGCAGGGCACGAGGTCCTGCATGTGCGGACCAGGGTAGATGGGGTTTTGGGCTACGACCATCATGTCTCGAGCGTTGAGCGCGGCGGCCCTGATGCGAACGAGAGCATGGCCGGCAGGGATGTTAGTCGGTTTGGGGACATTTTTATTCAGACGGAGATTAGCCAATGCAGCTGTGTCTTGCCAGTCGTACTGGGTTTGGCCGTGGAGTTGGTATTCGGAGGGCATGTTTGCGAAGTATTCTGTTACGAGCTGGTTGGAGTCCTGAATGTGAAGAAGTTGATGAGGATCGATGGTAGTGATTTCATTTTTAGTATTGCGAACTCTGGCTTTTCATACTCACGAAGAGGTTTTTTCATTGAGCAGAGCTCTTGTAGTTACTAATTGCATTGATACACTTCTTACAAACCAGCGTTGAGCATGGCTCCCTTACTCCGACATGAGGCTCCTTGCATAGATTGATCGCGTTGGAATATGAGGTAACGCCAAGCAAAGCTACATAAGCAGAGGTGGAGTTCCACGATCATTACAAACGCAAACTAGGGCAGCATCCACGGCGCTGGAAACGAATATCCTACAGAGCGCTTATTGCAGCGTTCGTACATCAAATGGAACTGCATTTGTCACTGCCTGGAAAGACTGCCTCTTAGAGCGACTTGCACTGTGCAATCGTAATCACATCGTCTTTCCTTCTGGTGTATGTTCCCAGGCTCTTTCGAAATCGTGCCACCCGCCAGCTGGCTCTTCGCACATCTTCAAATCGCTTATCACCATGTCGTAAGAGCCATCCCGAGGAAGCTTTCCCTGGCAAACATTGCCGCCCATTGCGATATTGATCAGTATCCGATAATCCTCCATTCGGCGAGTACCTTGAGGAATATTTCCCTTCATGACTGGCCGACCATCAATGTACCACATCATCCTGCCCCTCCAGCCGGGTATGCCATCCTCCTCTATCCACGCAAAGCCAAAGGTATGCGGTTGGTGAGGCATCGACGGAATATGCGTCTCCTTGACACGATGCTTGTTCCAATCTTCACCGTCAAATTTCCCCCAATGCAGACAGGAATGGTTGACGCAGTCCGCATTCCAACTCTCAAAAATGTCGACTTCTCCATCTGTTGGCCACGAGAAAGGATCTTTGGGCAGCATCCAAAACGCTGGCCATATCCCTTCTGCGCAAGGTGCCAGTATCGTCGCCGTCAAGTATCCCTTGGGCCGCGAGAGAGTCTGGTGCGACGTCAGACGGGCGCTGGTATAGCTTCCGTTCTGCGATATTGCTCGCACTACCAACCGCCCATCTGGCGTGTGGAACGAGTTCTGTGGAGATGCAATGTAGTTCTGTGACTCATTGTTCCCCCAGCCATGCGCTCCTAGCTCATGTCGAAAGTTGTGGGATACGGCGACCGACTGATCAAAGGACGGTCGCCAGTAAACCTTGTCGTTGCCGTTCAGGTGCGAGAAGGGAGGCTGCGGGGGTGGGAAATCATTCGTCGGGGGAGCCGTCGTCGGCGAAAACGATGGTGGACGGTTGCCAGGAATCGGTGGGGGCCCTGGAGAGTGCGGCTTGTTGGCAGGGAGGGGTGGAGCTGCGAGGTTTTGTTGCTGCGGTGGGGGACCCCATTGATTCGGTGGTGGCCCCCATTGGGGAGCTCCATACGGCTGGTTGGGCGGTGGAGATGCGTACGGCGGGTACTGTTGGTACTGGTTCGGCGGTGGTGGATTGCCATAGGGTGAGGGAGGATATTGAGGAGGATACGGAGTGCCAGAATATCCTGGGCCGGGATAGCCGCCCTGAGGAGCCTGGCCTTGGTGACCTTGCCCCGGATAGCCCTGGAAGTTGGAGCCAGAAGGCGTCGAGTACTCCTTAACTTTCGCTTTGCCCTTCTCCAAGAGCTTGTTGAAGGTGCTCGACATGTTGGCGGGATGGAGGAGAGAAAGCGGAAGTGGCGCTCGATGTGTGGCTAGAAGACGTGGCTGGGGATGACGCAAGCGCAAGCGTTCGCTCAGCCAACACATGCAATGACCAGCTTCGCAACGAAAAGGGAAAAGTTGAAGGCTGACTGGCATCTTAACATCTCCCAAGTCGCTTTCGGCGTCCAGCTTCTAGCAGAACTGTTACCTAACTCCACCAGGCACATCGCTCCCAGTATTCGTACGCCCGAAGCCCGTCGCTGACCAGACAGTTTTTCGGGGATCCCCTCATCTCAGTAGTTACTGCACTCAACTACCCTTGTAGTGGCTTTGGATGCGCAAGTAGTGAATCACTTCCTATCTATCCTGGGGGCCTTGATCAAGTCTCGGGGTTAAGCTCGCAACACCGCTTCAACTGGCATTCATCATGGACGCGTTTCCTTAAATCCGCCATTGACTGTATAAGTATCCGAGCAATGTTATGACCAAAGCAGGTAAATTAAAAGTCTCTTCATCTCTTCCTCATAATGTCGCCTCCCACCGTCTTGATCACAGGCGTCTCCTCTGGTATCGGGCTGCTATTCGCAGTCCATGCCCTGAAGCAAGGGGCGACCGTCATCGGCACCATCCGAAACCCCTCGCGAGCGGCCGATGCACTGTCACGATTGTCCTCGGTCTCCTCCAAATTTCATCCCGTTACTTTGGATGTCACACATCTCGATAAGATCCCGTTAGTCATAGAAGGGATCAAGAAGAAACATGGTCCTATCGACACTCTCATCAATAACGCCGGCTATTCCATCATGGGTCCAGTAGAGGAAGTGTCGATGGAAGAAGCGAAGTATCAGTTGGATACTTGTTACTTTGGACCACTCGCCTTGATGAAAGCCGTGCTCCCAGACATGCGAAAACGGCGAAGCGGCACCATCATGAACTTGAGTTCAGTGGCAGGCATCAATGGACTCCCTGGTGTTGGGACATACGCCGCCAGCAAATTTGCACTGGAGGGCACCACTGAGAGCATGGCAGTCGAACTGGCTCCTTTCAACATTCGTATGATCCTCGTCGAGCCCGGAGCGTTCCGTACCGAGTTTCTGACTTCCACAAATCTTATCCTTCCTGGTGGAGGACGCGAATGGATCGAAGACTATCAGGGCGACAACCCGGCAACATTAATCATAAATCGCATGCGAGAGTACAATGGGAAACAGCCGGGCGACCCAGAGAAAGCAGCAGAGAGAATGTGGGAGGTCATCAGCGATACCGGATATGGAGAGGCGCTGAAGGGAAAGGGCATTGGAAAAGTCCTGCGAGTGCTGCTTGGAAGTGATAGCCTAGGTAGGATGAAAACGTGCCTTGATATGAGGCAGGAGACATTGAGAGACGTCGAGGCTCTCGCAAAGAGCTGCGACTTCTAGATCAAGTAGCCATGCCATGCACAATCCACCTTCACCATCCCATCTCTACCCACACCGCCTTCCACGTGTCCCGAAACCCCCCAAGCGCGACATCCATCCCATCTAGACAGATCGCATTTGCGCCAAATCAAGAATTCGCCATTTCGCCCTTGCGCCCCCATTCCCCCGCATACGTCATACCCCGTGTAACCGCCCTTCACCCAACCAAACGACGCCCCCCAGCCCGCGCCACCAAGGCACGCAGCCGCAAGCGAGCCCACGCAAACAAGCACGATCGGCCCAGGCCGCCGCCGCCGCATGACCTACCAAAGACATCATCGCAGGCTCCTACCGCGTCGGGCGCGCGTCGCGTTTTAAAAGACCACGTAGCTGCCATTCCAACATCGGCCCCACGCACCTTTTACAACCAACATAGCTGCATTCCTCAATCGATACTCCTACACTCTAAACATTGACCCAAGCAATCAGTTCGATTCCACCAAAGTTCTGAAGCAAACATGTCCTCCATCATCTCCTCCCTGTCCGACCTCGTCCAATCCGTCTTCGAAGTAATCTGGTCCTTCATCACCACGGCCGGCCACCTCGTGCAGCGCACGCTCGGCTTCGGTCTGCACATCTGCGAAGTCGCCGTCAACGTCGTGATTGAGTTCTTCAAGGGACTGGTCGATCTCGCGGGCGGCATAGTCGAGTTTGTTGTCGGTGAGTTGCACGAGTGCTAGCTATATGCTCGAGTACTGACGGTGAGACAGGCAATTTGCTCATCCTGGGCGTGCTGGCTGCAGCGTTTGTGGGCTTCTTGCAGTACCAGAAGAAGCAGGGCAATACTGTCAAGATCGGGGATAAGAAGTTGAATTAGGGTGGGCGTGAGAGGTGTTACCTGCGGATTAAATTGGCGAAAAGGACGGGAACTTGATACCCTGAATGGCGAAGTGGGTGGGACGGGGTCGGCGCATGGATTGTTAGGAAGATACCTATAATCAAAGGTCACGATTGTCCATTACATTGGGACGGCCGCGTTCTTGAATACTTCGGATGAGCCTTGCATGCGGGGATATAATTTTCATATTGGCCAAAGTAAATTCGGCATCCAGGACCAGACTTACCAATTCCTCTAGGTCCACTCATCGTCTATTCGAGATGCGGGGATGCTTGAAACTAAGCCTGGAGCCAAACCGAGGATCGCTTTGGTGGGTCTTCTTGAAGAAATCGAAAGAGGGATGGTTGCAGAATGAGAATGGTGTTGCAAAGAACTTTTTCATTGGCCCACTCCCCTTGTAAACCGTAGGATTTAAAAATAGACGAGAAAGCGGACTTCGGATATGATACAAGCCTAAACATACGGCATCCTTCGCGAAACGCCCCTTAAAGCTTTGCCCTACGCTGTAGATACACGCGAATAGCTACTGCGGCTGTACGATTGTCAGTGTCCTGTACAAAGATTACGCAAGGCGACCGCGAAAACCAGTAAAATTGAAAAGTGACGCGTACACAACAATGATAGAATGATTTGCAAAGTCTATGGTATAGTGCAAGGGAAAGATACAGGCCAACATTGCTGCAAAAGGGATGTCATATCACCGGTCTCACTTACCAACAACAGCGGCCACGGTCTTCAGGCCCAGCAATCCCTGCATCCACGCAAACCAACCCAAGGTTTGGCCATTGCGGTCAAAGTTCGGCTTCAACTCGTTCATACCCTGGAACTTCTGCTGCTTTTTCAGTGTGTAAGGCGGGTACCTAATGTCAAGCATGCTCTCGATCCAGGCCGGGGTCGTAGTAATGGAACGACGGTGCGTGAAGACATCGAAGGATGCCTTGCCGCGATAGGCACCCTGGCCTGAAGTTCCTACACCGCCAAAAGCTAATGTTGGAATGGAAGCGTGGAAGAAGCCGTCGTTGAGCGAGGCGCCTCCTGAGCGTGTCTGGGAGAGGACTTTCTCCATCTCCTGTTTGTTGCCAAAGGAGTAGACACCGAGCGGTGTGTCGTGGACCTCATTTGCAATCTTGATCGCCTCGTCAAGGTCTGCGACTGGTAAAATAGGCAGAAGAGGACCGAAGCTCTCGTCTTTGATCAGGCTGTCTTCCATGCTGTTGACCTGAACCACTGTGGGTTCGATGAAAAGATCCTGCTCGTCCATGGTGCCACCAACCACAATTTTGCCGTTGGAGTCATCCAACATCTTCTTTAGTCGTTGGAATTGCCTCAGATTGACGATCCTGCCATAGTCGGGCGAGTTCTTCGCGCCTTGAGGATAGAACTCCTTCAGGGTATTGTTCATCTCTTTGATGACGACTGGAACAATTTCCTTGTCGATCAAGGTAAAGTTCTGCGAGACGCAAACCTGGCCTGCATTCAGCGTCTTCGCCCAGAGTAACCTCTTCGCCGCAAGCTTCGGGTCGGCATGTTTTGTGATAATTGCAGGGTTGCGTCCTCCCAACTCCAATGTGACGGGCGTGAGAGTCTCCGCGGCTTTCTTTGCAATGATAGTTCCAACGTTTGCCGAGCCCGTATAGAATATCTTGTCCCATTTCTGGTCCAATAGAGCCGTTGTCTCTGGGATTGCGCCCTGGATGACGGTGTAACAGGAGGGATCGAGGGATTCGGCCACAATCTTTTGCATGATGGCAGCGGCGTTGGGGGCGCTTTCTGAAGGCTTGAGGACAGCAGTGCATCCTGCGGCAATGGCACCTATGAGGGGACCGATAGAGAGCTGGATGGGGAAGTTGTAAGCCCTACACAATAAGGGTTAGCAGAGTCATGTCGCGAATGATGCCCACACTCCTTACCCGATAACAAGAACGGAGCCCAATGGATCCTTCCTGATTCTGGGGCCAAAGAGCTTGTTCGTGAGGGCAATGTCTGGAGGCGCCTCGTCCTTTGCGAAGCGAGCGAGGTTATTGGACATGAAAACGATGTCGTTCATGCACCAGCCGACCTCGGTGAGATACGTCTCGAATTGCGACTTGCCCAAATCCTTCTTGCATGCTTCAAGGATGAGGTCGGTATTGTCTTTGAGGCTGGAGCAATCTGGGTCAGCAAAGAGGAGGACTGGCGGCCACAGGAGCTTACCCCCAATATAGCTTGCGCAGCTGAACAAGTCGAAATTCCAGAGGCCTTGTTTTGTGCGACAGGAAGCTCGTACGAATGCCCTTTACGGTGGATGCGATGCTGTCGAGCGGCGTGTGCTCGAAGGGAGGGAGCTGGGCCATGGCGAAGTCGGGCTGACGCGCTGCGTTAATGTCCTAGATCGGTCTTCTAAAGTCGACACAGAGGTAGCAGTGCGCTTTCCGTTGCGGTTGAGATAGGCGCAAGGCGAGAGCCCCTTAAATACACGTATCGATTCTCACGTCGTTCTCTACGCGCGATCACAAGAGAGCTTGGGTGCCTCGGTCAAACGCCGGCCCCGCACTGAACTGCCACTTCTGGATTAGGCTAGGAAGCTCCAGCAGCGGTCGGGTTGATGACAGTCCTCGTCAGTAATCAGCCCCGAAGTCAAAAGGTAGGGATTGTACGGATACGTAGGGATGTATAGGATGTGTAGGGATGCGTAGCTGAATATATAGGCTCACTGCAGACCCTGAGGCCAGTCTAGGCGAGTACTACCGACACACAGTCGATGCATTTTCTATTGCACTCGACAGCTCAGCTCGAAGCAGGGAAAATACGAATTATCTGACACAGTTTCGCTCATGAGAACAGTGGTTCTTGAATGTCCGCCTAAATTTGGAATGCGCCGTGCGCCTGGTACGTTGGGTTGCTACAGGCAAACGATTTTATATCCTTTTACGAAACATTATACATGAGAACACACATACAAATCAAACGAGACATTAGTAACTCCAATCATCACCGACGTTGATTGGAATGCAAGTCTGTCTCAGCTGCAAGGGCCATTTTCCATGTTGATGTGCCGCTTTCAGCTTAGCGTGGACCTCAGCAACTCGCGTAATCCGAATTGATGACGTTGCAGCCAGCGCCAACCGAAGGCTGAACCGAGTCAAAGCACTCGATACTTCCACTGTGTGCTTGATCTGATGCTCATTTATTGTGTACTATATAAATTTACAAACTACAAATTATTATTATATTCGCAGCTCTGGGCCGGTAACTCAGTGGTAGAGTGTAGGACTGCAGTTTGTTTCTGGTTTCCCGAAGTCACCGGTTCGACTCCGGTTCGGCCCTCACACGCGACATCTTTTGTTCTTTTTTTTTCCCCAATTCTCTCTCCTTTGGATGAATTTTTGGCCATCTACGTTGTCTTCCGACCCATGTGTAGGTAGGTAGCAAGTGAAGGGGGCAGAGTAGTAGTTTTACTGCTTGATTTGGTGGCGTAGGCTCCGATCGAGCTGGGTCTCCGAGGCTTGATTTGTGAGACAGGGGGCTAGCTAGATCAGGGGTGTATGCTTGTGAGGCTGTGGAGCCTGTGCGCCTGATAGCCCACCTGCTCAAGCTCGGATACCAGGCTCGGTTCTGCCTGCAGGACTATATACGATAAAGCACAAGAAAACAAAACAAATCAAACGCTGATAATCCAAAAAAATTCCTCCAAGTCTCTTCTACCCTTGCCAAAACTGCCTGTTGTGCCGAGGGAGGTGGGTGGGAAAAATCTGATGAATTGCCACCTGTACAGGCTGACCTGCAGCCGATGGAGAACGATGAGGTTGATGATGGAGGAGGAGGAGGAGTAGCAAATCGAGCGTCTTTTCTCCTGGGGGCGAAACGCTGGCGCGACGATTGGCTCGGGATCCTCCATATCCGTAGAACCTCTTCATTTTATAAGCAAGACACAGCTTTATCCTTTTTTGTTCGTCTTCTACATCCCGGCTTGAGCAACTACCTACTTTGTAGGAGCTTCACCTAATCGTTCTATCCTATCACATGATGAAAGCGGCGACCGGCTATAGGATATTATGTGTAGGATGACTAGTCCGCTTATCGCATAACTATCCACTTTCCTTGCAGAGCGGAGTTACTGTGGCATGATTCACGATCCTCTAGAATGTCTTGGCCTTCCCACGTTTCAAATTTTTCTTCAGCGAGCTCTTTCTTTGCGCATTCCCGCGTTAATGCAAACTATCCTTTCTTCTTGAAAAGTTGGTGCAAAATTACCGTACTTCGGCTTCAACGACTAAAGTTACGCCAATTGCTACGCATTTCGTAATGACCAACACAATCCCAGACCCTCAATCCGAGAGCGCTCTGTTCCGGCTGCCAGCTGAACTTCGCAACTGTATTTACGAGTTTGCATGTACTCTCGACATGCCAGTGTTCGACGCAAAAACTGGCCTGATCGAATGCACTTACAACGCAGATCCCTGCCATACTCTCAATCTCCTCCTGACGTGTCGGCTCATCAGCTCAGAACTGGATCGATCACTCATTCCTGAGCATAACACAGCCTACTGTCGCGACGACGTCGTAAGCGCAGTGACAGACTATTACAAATTCCTCATCAACTTCTACCTGCACGACAGTCTCCAGCTCGCGCCTGCAGGAAGCGGCTGGACGAACATCACCCCGCTCACGTTGAAGAAGACGGATGCTGTCATTGATCTCGTGCGTCACTTGCCGTACTTCATCTACTTTGTCGACATCTATCCGTACACGAAACCGGTACGGTATGGATCAATCAGTTCCGATTCTGACAGGGGAGGAATGGAGATATGTCACGTGGTGGGCCCAGGGGAGACCCGCGATGCGGATGAATACCGGTTCCTGACTCCAGAACATGTTGTCACTATTGCCGAGGCCGAGCATTCGGAGGGGTGCTTTATACTGTTCGACACGCACCGAGGGACACTCACACTGGTTGACGTCTCTGACGGCGTGGTTGGCCCGATCAGTGGAGGACTGAGCCAGGTTCGTTTCTTTTGTCGTGGTTGTACGAGAAGTACGAGAATTTAGTGGCTGACTATGATTGCAGGAGCTAGAAGAACTGGCAGATGAAGGGGAGATCCTAATGGAAAAAGAAGGCACAGATGGTGAATCCTGGAGAGAATGGCAAACGTACTATTGTGAGGAGTTCTTTGAGAGACTCCAGACCGAATTCCGGAACTTGGAAGTCGTAAGGTGTCTCGTTGTGTGGATGTCTCAAGTTTGCGAACTGACATTGACGACAGATCCCGCACTCTCACCATGAAGTCCGCTATCCTTCCTCCTCCGAAAAGTCTGAAGAGCAGCAATGCAGGATTTTCATGCAGCGCAACGGGTGGCCTGATCAGGGCTGGGTCAAAGATGAACTTATCATGAAGACGATTAGAAAGATCTGGGATCCTGAAGCCAGCGATGGCGAGAATAACGAGGAGTAGCAAGATTCTTCATTCATTTCCTTTCGCTCTCATTCAACCACTTGTACACGACTCTCGCGTCCTTTCCTGCATATCGACTATCGCCTTTGGCTTCAGCGAATGCCTCTAGTGTCGGTTTATCCAAGATGGTCCTGGCGCCCACCATTTCCGCCAGATCACTACCCATCTTCAACACTTTTGCGCACAGCTCGATCCTGAAGCCTCCCTCGTAATCCCGCGAACTAGGCACATTCGCCTGGATGCCTGGCACGGGGTTGCTCTTGCTAGTTACCCAGCACTGGCCACCGCTCACGTTGATGACATCGGTCAAGAGCTTGACATCTAGCCCCATCTTGGAGCCGATGTTGAGCGCTTCGGACGCTGCGAGCGATGTGATGGCAGAGAGGTAGTTGTTGATGACCTTGAAAGCAGTTCCGGCTCCTACGTCGCCGCACAGAAATACGGCCTCCTTCTTACCCATGTGCGCGAGCGTGTCCTGGACTGTGGGAAACACATCTTTGTTGTTGGTGCCCACCATGAACGTCAGTGTGCCGTCCTGCGCACCCATGGGCCCACCTGATACAGGCGCATCGACGAAGGTGAGCGAGGATGCGACACTCGACTCGTTTGTTGCTTTGGCGACTTCGAGGATCGTCGCCGTTTCGATGGTGCCGCATTCCATTATGATCCGCTTCTTGCCGTCCTTTTTTGCTGCTGCTTCTGCGCCTGCGATGATTCCGTTTGAGGGGTCGAGATAGACTTTCTTCACTGCAGCGGAATCGGGCAACATGGTGACGGTCATCGCCTGTATTTGATCAGCATCATCTTGGTTGCATATGTTCTCTACGACCAGGGCTCACCGATCTTTGCACAGCTTCGTGTCCGCTTTTTATTACTTCGACTGGCCCTTTCCCTTCGGCGTCCTTTTGGAAGCGCGATATTGCGTCAGGTACGACATCGCATACTAGTAGAGTGTATGAGGAATCTAGGCCCTTTCGTAAGTTGAGAGCCATGGGATAGCCCATGACACCGAGGCCTAGAAAGTGTCAATATGTCTGCCGCATACACTCTGCCATTCAATAATACCGATAAAGGCCACTGTCTTGTCTAGCGACGACATGTTGGCTGATCAGCGCTTGTTAAGATGACAAGATCGTTCAAGCTCGCGCGATGCTCTGGTCAACGCTTTTTGGCTACTATCTTGAAGAGGTAGAAAGGTTGCTTGCGTCCGATTCTTTCTTCTCCAGTCAACAAATGCTCAAACTGCCACTTCTTTTCCCCAACTTGACGGGCCACACGGCGTTCCTGCCCTCAGCTACTTTGACTCGCACAACCGCGAGACCCATGCGAACCCCTCTTTTCGCCCATCCCACCATCCCCGCATCCGCTCCCCCTTGTACCCCAAACCTTCCCCACATCCCCGATATTGGAGTTTGCCGTTTGCCTCTAGCTAGCAACGACGTAGCGCCTCTTGGCCGTCATCCTCCTCCGACTCGCACACGCCCCGGCCACATCCAACCCTTTGCGGAAAAAGACAGGCGATAAGCAAACGCCCGGTGCCCAGCTCAACAAGTAAGGGCCTACCCCAGCTTTTCTTGGCAAGCTAATCCCCGCTTTGCACGCCGTGGCGCTCTCAGGAGAGCAGGTAGAGGCAGGATCTGCCGTACAAAGATGGGTTGAGGCTTCCTGCATCAGTCACGTTTTCTGCATCGTGCCTTTGTTGCTTTTTCATCTCTGTGCCTCCGGTTGTTGTTATTGGATCATCATTCATCGCGGAGTAGCGCGACAGCAACATGGCCGACGTCGATAACAAGGAGGTGGTCTCGCTAGAGGACGAGAAGAACCAGCAGGTTACGCGCGAGTACCTACAGCAAGATGAGTCGCCCGAATCGGTCGATGCGAAGAAGAAAGAGGCGGCATTGGTGCGGAAGCTGGATTGCTTCGTGGCGCCCGTCATGATGCTTTTGATGCTTATTTCGTATTTGGACCGCGGGAATATTGGGTTTGCGGCGACGCAAGGGATGACGGATGATATTGGACTGAAGGGGAGCCAGTTGAATGTGAATTTACTCTGAGAACCTGGATTTGAACAGGGTGCTGACGATTCCAGACTGCCGTTTCCGTCTTTTACATTTTCTACATTCTCGCAGAGGTGTGTATACACGCGAATCCATCATGAAACAGTTCTGACCGCTTCAGTTTCCAACTTCGGTGCTCGTCAAGCGCCTCCAGTTCAACCGCGTCATTCCAACCATCACATTCTGCTGGGGCCTCGTATGTCTTTGTACCGGCTTCGTCCAGGGCTTTGGAGGACTCGTCACAACGCGCATCTTCCTAGGATTCTTCGAAGGATGTCTCTTCCCATCCATGACCCTTTTCTTGTGCAACTGGTACACGCGTGAGGAACTCGGTGTGCGCGTTGCGTACCTTTTCATCGCTTCCGCGTTATCGGGGGCATTTGGTGGTCTAATCGCGTGGGCCATATTGTACATGGACGGGGTTCGCGGATGGCCCGGATGGCGATGGTGAGTGCACGATGTGTCCGCATTTTCTGCACAATTGAGCTCGAGAGCTGACTCCAACAGGCTCTATGTCATTGAAGGAATCATTACCATCGCCTGGGCGGTCTGCTGCATCTTCGTTGTGCCCAAAAACTACGAAACCGCGTACTTTCTCAATGACGCCGAAAAGGCCATCATGCGCCAACGTGCCGAGCGCATGGAAGCCTACTCTGGCGGCTCAGGCAAGCATGGCAAAGCCGACATCAAAGAAGCCGCAAAGGACATCAAGTCGTGGGTCCACGGCATCATCCAGATCGCCGTCGTAACGATCCTCTACGGCTTCGGCACCTTTTTGCCCATCATCATCAAAAACGGCTTTCAGTACTCCACAAAACAGGCACGCCTCCCACCCCTTCCTACTCTGTCCACTCGCTAACCTTCGCCCCCAGGCCCAATACCTCGTCATCCCCGTCAACCTCTGGGGCGCCGTCGTCTATGGCATCGGCGCCTACCTCTCCGACCGGTATCAAACGCGCTTCTGGCCCCTCATTCTCATGGCGCCCGTCGGAATCGTCGGCTACGCTATCCTGCTCTCCCCCGTCTCGTCCGGCGTGCGCTACTTCGCCACCTACCTTATCTCCACCGCGTGCTTCCTGTGCACAGGCGGGAACATTACTTGGCTTAGCGGCAACTGTGCGCCGGATGGGAAGCGCGCTGCGTCGCTGGGTATTCTGCTCACACTGACGAATATTGGGGGTGTGGTGTCGGGGCAGATTTATCAGAGTAATGCTGCGCCAGGGTATACGCTGGGGCATGCGTGGTCGCTTGGGTGTCTAGGGTTCGCGTGGTGTGGGTGGTGGATTGTTAGGGCGATTTATAAGCGGAGGGAGGCTGGGAAGGATAGGAAGTTGGCGGAGGGATATGTGCGTGTTGAGGGGTCGATGTATACTGATCGTGAGCCGGACTTCCGGTATCAGATCTAGATGGAGCAGTGCGAGGAGTAGGCATGGATATTCGAGATTTAAATTGTTGTAGATGAAAGGAACTTTTGCATGACACCTTGCGATTCGTTCTGTGCCTGACCTGCTGTTATCTCAATAGTGCAGTGACTCATTGTTGGAATCAATTAATGTTGCCTTGCTTGAGGGTTTGTTCTTGAATGGTGTATTCCTCGAAATGCTGTTTCTACACGCCAGTGGATTATGTTGATATGCAAATAATCGACATCTATGCTTGCCCTGCCGGCCCTGCCTGTCCTGCACTCTTCATTTCCTTCTCCATAACCTCCAACCCCACATCCATTGTACTTATTGACAACAGTGTCGCCAGCTCCAGCACCTCCATGATCTCCTCCGCTGTCCCTCCATACCCCAGCACGTTCTTCATATGCAACTTTAGGCCCGGCTTATACAGATGCGTAGCAGCCGCATCAAAAGCGCAATAAATCAGCTCCTTGACCTGCAAATTATCAGTCTTCCATCCACAAAATCCGCATCCCTCCCCAACACCCCGCAGGTCAACACATACCTTCGGTTCCAGCACGCCCTTCCCGCCCTCATTGACCCACGGCACACTACTAAACTCGACATACGCCCCGAAAAACTCCGGACTCAGCCTGAGGAAGTCTTCCCAAAACGCATGCCAGTACCCCCTCTTCTTCTCAAAATCCTCGCGCAGCTCCCACTGCTCCTTCCCCATGCCGTCCATGCCGCTCGGCAATTCCTTGCCCGCCTCTCGCAGCACCTCGAACAAGATGGGCACGCCAATGTTACACGCGTGGATGCCGAGGGTACTCGAAAGACACAGCACCTCTATGATTTCGGCCTTAGATGCGCCGCGCTGCAGCGCTTGCCGCATGTGTCTGTGGATATTCGGCACGTGTAAGTGAGTGGAGGCTGCTGCGACGGCGATGCCGATCAGGCTCTGGATCTTGGGGGCTAAGTGGCCTTTCTTTTTCGGTACGCTGGTCAGGCGGATGCTGGCGGCGAACATCTCGGGGCTGTGGATCAGGAGCCGGCTCCATGCTTCGTCGAACTGGTCGGCGCCGATTTCGGCGTCGAAGCGGAGTTTGAGCTGCTGTTGGGATTCGGTGAGCGACATTTCGCTTGGGGGAGTGAGGATGGTGTAGGCGGGTGGATGCAGAGGTGATGCCATGGTTTGGGTAGGTTTGGAATTGAGTTGTGGGGATATCTAATTATCTAGATGGGGACTAGCGGCTTTGGGGGGGAAGAAGGGGACCAGGTGTATGGCGTAGGGTGCATGTGCCGACGCTGGTCTGCTGGAGAGTGAGAACGTTGGAGAAGAGGGCTGAACGAATGAGTGATTGGTGGAAACGGGAGCCCCACATTCTCCAACGCTTATCATCCCTAGCGTCGAGTAGAAGGCGGGGTTGCGATTTCGACCCCGAGTCAGCGTGAGAGGGAAGCAGAAACAGGTCTGATTCATGGCTGCAAGTGTTGTAATTAGAGGTTGAAACTGCAGTCTGGGCCAGGGGACACAAGTGCCCTCCAGACGGGGTGCATCGCCACATATCACAGGTTACTGCTCTCAGTGGCCGATGCTCCAAAAAAGCGGGCCTTGTTTTTAGGCAAGCTTTCCCATTCCACATCATGGGCGAATATGATTTCGACTCCGTTCTTCTCCAGTTCTTGGATGCGTTTGATGGTCTCTTCGGCTTGTTTTCGATCAGCATGAATGCAGCAGACGTGGCCTTCAGCATCGTGCCACTCCCCAATTTCCTTTTCACCCGTAAGAAGGCGTCTATCATGGCATGCATCTCCAGCGAGATAGACTTGGTGGTTGTCTGAGACCCTGGCAAGAAGATTGATGTGGCCTGGCAAGTGTCCAGGCGCATTGACAATCAACACCGACCCATCATTGAAGAGATCAAGAGTCTCGGGTAATTGACCCGATGCACGCCATATTTGACTGAAATTTGCCTTGCCTGGTTCAAGCGGTGGTTCAGGTTGCGATCTAGACCCAGAGATACTTGGATGCGATAGTTCGATTGTTTTTCCTCTCGGTAGAAGGTCGTGCTCGAAGAATGAATGGCCGCCTCTGAGAGACAACGATGTGCCGTCTAGTAGTGCGCGAGACCCGTGGCCGACAATAAAAGTGGAGTCTGGGAAGTCGCGCGGTTCGCCTATGTGGTCCCAATGAACCTAGTCATCTTAGTTTTCCGTGGAGCATAGTAACACTTCGCAACCATACATGAGAGTATATGACAAAGTCGATATCAGATGGGGCCAGGCCTCCTTTCTCCAGACTCTTGACAACATCAGGGTTCGTGGTCATCGGCTGTCGAGTAGCCACGTGTTTTCGAATGGGAGCGGCATATCTATTGGTGTCTCTTCTTAGACCCAAATCGAATACGATTCTTGTGACCTCGCCGCTGTCGATGTTGCAATGCTGGATCAGAAATGCCAGCGAGGGCACATGCTTGCGAGCATCTTGTGAAACTGGATGTACGAATTGATACTCTGGGAGAGTGAAGTGGCCGCTGGACAAGGCGTGAACTGACACGGTCGCTCGCTCAAGTGGTGGAGATGGCGGTCCCGTCTGCTGGACGAATATGCTTGATGACATTCTCGTCGGTGCAAGTCTTTCGTCACAGCGCGTTGAGGGATGGTATCAGAAGGAAGAGCGTTGACTTCGAGAAATCCTCAGCCGCATAATAGTATAAGGTCGCGCGTTCACTCTGCCGCTCTTGGCACCGTGCGCCGCAGACAAGAAGACCCGACGTGGACATGTGCACCCACCTTTTTGGGGTAAGTGAGGGTGCGTCGAGGCATTCGTGGTGGCCAGCTTTCCCCACACGAGGCGGCTAGCGCGGGGCCCATGTGGCAATTTGGAGGCCAACTCCATCGCATTCGGTGGGATGGCAATTGTCGAAATAGACCGCTCCTACCCAAACATATACCACATCAGACATCTGTCAGTTCCAGTAAATACCTACAAGCTTCTTCTTCCGATTGCAACATGGGCGAGGAGTACGACTTCAAGCGGTTAGGCTTTATTGGCCTGGGAGCCATGGGGAAGCCGATGTTGGTCCATTTGGCGAATAAACTCCCCCCTGAGTCCCGGATACACGTCTTTGATGTGGTCGAGGATGTCATGGATGAATTGTGCAGACAGTTCCCGAATCGCGTATTGAAGGCGACCAGCTCGAAAGATGTTGCCCAGCAAGCCGTGAGTGCTAAATAACAACGCCAATTGACAGTACTGACGCGCTCTAGGATACCATAATAACTATGGTCCCGGAGGGCGCGCACGTACGTTCAGTCTACCTTGATCCGCGCAACGGAATATGCAGCACCGACATATCCCACAAACTCCTCATCGATTGCTCGACAATAGACACGGCGACCAGTCTGGCTGTCAAGGACCATATTGTGCAGAACTTTCCCACTGCATCGTTCTATGACTCGCCTGTCAGCGGAGGGGTAGTTGGGGCGATAAAGGGCACGATTGCGTTTTTTCTTGGATGCGCGGAATCAGACCCAAATCTCAAACGTCTGACGCATTTGGTGAGCCTGATGGGCAAACAGATCATTCCGTGCGGCGGCCCATCCCTCGGGTTAGCTGCGAAGCTCTCTAACAACTACCTCTCGGGTATCATTGCAATTGCCTGCTCGGAGGCAATGGATATGGGCATGAGGTCCGGACTGGACCCGAGAGTACTGGCAAAGGTTTATGCGGCGGGAACAGCACAGAACACCATCTGTGATCGATTCAATCCCGTGCCACATGTCTATGCAGAGGCACCTTCGTCGGGGGGCTACAAAGAAGGTTTCAAGGTCCAGCTGATGCGCAAGGACTTTTCGTTGGCAGTTGACATGGCAAAACGCGTCGGTTCCAAGAACGTCCTGGGAGAGGTTGGGCTCGACACGTATGACGGTGCAAGTAAAGACCCACGATGTCGCGATTTGGATTCACGCGTCGTGTACAGATACCTCGGTGGTCAGGAGGACTGGCTCGAAAGAGAGAATGGCTTCTAAACAATTGGGTTAGTAATTGATGCGTCGTTCTCTACCGCAGGCTGTGCATGTGACAATCAAGCTCGCGTTGGAGAAGTTGGAGAAGAGGGGCGTCTCCAATCGCCGGTTTCGGTGGCCAGACAGAGGGGCAGCTTTATGTGGGCGACTTGAGCACCAGGTGAATTCCAAATCGATAAACTTGGTCCAACTGCCCTTCTCTTTGCCTGAATTCAGCACGAGCAGTATTGTTCCGCCGCAACCACATCCTTCGAGCCGACCGGTAATTTACCACCAATCAAACGTACCACCATGTCTACCGATCCCAAGTTCGACGACCTCCACAAGCAGATGTTCGACGAGGGCCTGAAGATGCGCCGCAGCGTCGTGGGCGACGAGTATGTCGACAGGGCGCTCGCCAATGGCTCATCCGAGTTTGCGCGAGCAGGGCAGGAGATTGTGACGGAGTGGTGCTGGGGCTATGCCTGGACAAGACCCGGCCTCAGCAAGCAGCAGCGCAGCCTGCTCAACATTGGCATGCTCATGGCGCTCAACAGAGCCCCCGAGCTCGCAGTTCACGTCAGGGGCGCTCGAAACAACGGTCTGTCCGAGCTGGAGATCCGGGAAGCCATCATTCACGCGACCACATATTGTGGGGTCCCTGCGGGCGTCGACGCCATGAAGACGGCAGAGAAGGTGCTCAACGACATGGCGGAGAAGGGCGAGATGCCTCGTGAGATGGGCCAGAAGAGTGACAGGGCGTAGAGAGGGTGGAGGGCAACGGGACGGGATGGGACGAGGCAGTTGTCGCACATCAGGAGGGAGGGAAAGCCCCACCACCTTTGTTGCACACCTCAACACCATCAAGGCGCGACAAGCAGAATATCGCAATAGACTCCAATATCTTCACTCGTGTAGCCGAGACAGGTCCATGACGCAGGGGCGCGCACCGACTCCCAGCCGCCAAGCTGCGCCGTCGGTTGGTGGCGCCCACGTCCCCACATGTGATGCCGACCCTCTCCACAGCAGCCATAACCCGCTCTCCGCATTCCCTTTGCAACCGTCGTCCCCAATCTCCATTTCACGGAGCTGGAACGAACGCTACTCCAATCTCCTCAGCCATTGCGAACCCAATGGTGGTCTAACACGCGGCCGTCGCTGAGGTTGAGCACGTGCTTTCGCGTCTCCGATGGAGTCGAGCACCAGCACAAACACCGAGCCAGTCGCAGCGGGGAAGAAGGAGAAACGCTTCCGATGTCAGCACTGCGAACGCATGTTTGCCCGTCTCGAGCATCTCCAACGCCACGAGCGCATCCGTGAGTTTGCCGACGTCTGCTGCTTGACCTCTCTGATATGCCTGCAGACAGTGGTGTTAAGCCCTTTAGCTGTGCCGAGTGCAGCTACTCCTTCACGCGCAGGTAAGACGACCATGGAGCTAAAAGAGGTTGCTGACCCTGCAAGTGACTTGCTGGTCCGCCACGAGCGATTGACGCATCAAAAGGAGAACAAGCAAAACGATCCCCCACTCACCGACAGCTATGCTCCTGCCGAGTCCAGGCCGCGTAAACGTGTGCGGGCCAGCTTCGATGCAGGGCGGCCGGTGCCTGAGATTCCCAGCATGATGATGTCAACCCCCGCAGCTGCAACGCCTGCTATTGACTTGGCTCAAAACTTTCCCCCAACATCAGCTGGTCCTCTTGCAACTCCGCAAAACGATGAATTCTCACTTGCTGCTCTTTCCATGGCAGCAGAGTATCAAGCACTCCAAGGCGTAATGCCAAACGGCGTCACTCCTCAGCACGAGCTCCCCGGTTCAGTTGTCATGCATGACCAAAGCATCGCGAGGACCATTGAGCAGCCTGTCATCCCTGTTCCCCCTGCCCATTTGAATGGACCGAGTCTTGGGGAGTCGCTGGACAGTCTGGCAGCCTTTCTGGACAACGAACCCCTCTCATCCTATCATTTTGCGTCCTTGATCAACACAGAGCAACCGATGCCTTTCTTCTCCCCAGAATCTTTCAACTATGGTCACGATTTGCTATCCTCAGAAGCTCATGGCGGTTCAAATCATGTCGCCCACGGGCAAACGCATTTTGAAGAGCCGAATTCATTTTCTCGCTTTGGGTCGCGGCTTCCGTCTCTTCAGCCGGACGATATTACCCAACATCAGGGCCAGGGCCGACGACCGCTCGCTGAAGTTTCAATCGATGATCGACAGCAGATTGTAAACAAACTAATAGAATTCTCCACGGTAGTCCCGCCAGAGTTCACACTGCCGAGTCGACTTGCCTTATGCCGGTATATCGCTGCATATGTGAACGGCTTCCATGAACACATGCCATTCCTTCACATCCCCACCATGTCTGTCGACACGTGCTCTATCGAGCTTCTCCTTGCCATCGCTGCCGTTGGTGCACAATACACCTTTGAAGGGGAAAAGGGCGTCGAGCTGTTCAATGCAAGTCGCGCCATTGCTACTCATCGAATACGGCGCAGAGATGCTCGTCTCGTAGAGTCCCATCGCCAATCCGAGTCAGAACGATCATCGTCGCGCGAGAATGACATTTCATCAACAACAAGAAGTCCTCCACGTACCAATTCGACAGTGGGGCCGCTCGGGCTTCCTTCGGAATTGGATGGGTCCTCGGTTGGAGAAGACCTGATGCAAACAGCGCAGGCCCTACTTTTACTCATGGCCTTGTGCACTTGGGCAAAGCACAAGGAAATTCTTCGTGAAGCCCTGGCGATACAAAGCATTCTCGCCACACTCATCAGAGACGACGGGCTGCAAAATGAGCCGCTCAGTGAAGAAGTATCGTGGGAACATTGGGTGCGCCGAGAGACGACCAAGAGAACTAAATTCATCGTATATGTATGTTACTTTCGTCTGCATAACATCCTCAAACGCACATCTATCCAAGACATCCCTCGAACCCATTGCTTCGTTCCATGCACTATCTCTGTTGATAATGACTGAGTGCTAATCTTATCAGGGCTTCTCCAATCTTCACTGCATAGTCTATAACATTCCGCCGTTTATGCTCACCTCCGAGGTCCGGTTGACTCTTCCGTGTGGTGCCGCCGAATTTAAAGCGCCCAACGAGATCGCTTGGAGAGAGGCCAGAGAAAAGAGCGCACCAGAAATACAGTTTCAGGACGCGCTGCAAAGACTGTTTTCAAAAAACGGCCGCGACATCACGGAGTGGAATTCTAGCGCGGGTAACTACGCCCTAATCCACGCCTTGATACAGCACATCTTCTTCGTGCGCCAGGTGGCTCGGTGTCGCTTCGATGGACCCGGAGAACTCAGTCAGGACGATGTTTCCTCTTTGGAGAATGCGCTTCGCAACTGGCAGGTTGGCTGGAAGCACAACCCCGAATCTTCACTGGACCCAATGAGTCCAAATGGGCCAGTTGCTTTCAATTCGACTGCTTTGCTTCGGTTAGCATACATCAGGCTCTACGTCGACACAGCCGGTAGAGCACTCGAGACTAGAGATCCCGCTCTAATTGCAAAGGCTTTCCGAGACGGACCCGCTATCAGACGTACGTCCAAGATCACAAGGGCCGTACTTCACTCGGCGCACGCTCTATCCATTCCAATCAAGATTGGATACAAGCTTGTGGCCAAGACGCAGTCTTTCATATGGTCAATCCAGCATTCCTTGTGCACCTTGGAATGCGCCTATCTCATGAGCAAGTGGCTGGAAGCTTTATCGGTCCCAGAACCCGAACCCCCAGCGACTGAAGACGAGCGACGAATCGCAGCAATTGTCAAGAGTATGCTAGATGAAACCGAGTTCGCGGTGCCGTCAGGCATTCCAGCCGACTCTCCCGCATACGCCAAGTACCTCAGCGCTGGTGTCCTGCGAGTCTGGGCGACCATCTTCAAAGGTGCCCAGACTTGGGCAATCGTGGACGTCATTGGATCTGCACTGAATTTATACGCCGACATGGTCGAGACTGGATGAGTTGCACGAGAAAAAAAATTCACCCATCATGCCATTTGTACGAGTGGTGATATGAAATTGAATCAGCGCTCTAGGCCCATATCAATCACCAACTTCCCGCCGCCGCCTTTATGGTACTCCTCCACAAGGTCATTCAGTCTCGACAGAGGGAACGAATTGGTGATGGCGCGGATCCCGTGCTCGGCCGAGAAATTGAGCATTTCGCGCAACATGCGATTACTGCCCACCAAGCTGCCTATTATCGAGATGTCTCGAAACACGACATCGCGAGCCGAGATATGGAAGCCGTTTTCTGGAAACGAAACCACGACGCATGTGCCGTGCGACTTGAGCAGAGTCATCGCGTAATCGAACGCTTGCTGGCTTTCTGGCAGCACGATGACCGCGTCAAGGCCCATTTCTCCGAGATCGTTCTTCCCGTCCTCGGCACCAAGTTGCTGGACCAAATCTGCAGCTTTCTGTTCTCGGGCATCGACAATCCTAGCACCTGTATCAAGTCCCTGTGCAAGTTTCAGCGGTCCATCCGCCGCGTCCACGCCAAGCACCTTATATCCCATCTTGACACCATACTGCAGCCCCAGATGCCCCAGCCCCCCGCCACACCCCATAATCCCCACACGCGCTCCCATCTCCAATTTACACCTCTTCAGCGCCGCATAGATAGTAACCCCCGCACACATCAACGGCGCCGTTTCCACCGCCGTCAGCGCCGCCGGTATCGGCGCTACCTGCCTCGCATCCACCACCGCATACTCCGCAAACCCGCCGTCCCTACTAAGCCCGTTATTCTTTGCATGCGCGCAATGCACAGAGTACCCCTCGTCATCCTGCCAAACCACATCTTTCGACCCGCGCCCCTGACACTCGAAACATGTCCCGCAAGCGTGGAACGCGCGCCCGGGTACTCCAACTCGATCTCCAATGCTGAAGGCGCGAGCTTTGGGGCTGGGGGACGTGAAGTGGCATACCACGGTGCCGGCGAATTCGTGCGAGCCAATGTGCGGGAAGGTCTGCAGGACGCCGGGCATTTGGCCGGAGGCGAGAACGTGGTCGGTGTGGCAGTATGAGGCGGCGTCGACGCGGATCAGGATGTCGTTTGGGGTGGCTGGTTTGGGGGGTGGGATGGTGCGGAGCGTGTATGGCTTCTTGAAGGCTTCGAGGAATTGGGCGCGCATGGTTTTGGGGAGTTGTGTGGCCATGGCGGGAGTGGGATGGGTGGAGAGTGTTCAGTAGGGTAGCGGACGCGCTCGCTACGTGATATTGAATAGAAAAGTTGAGAGGCTGTTTCTCTGAGACCGGGAAGATGATGGCCGATCCGAATACACCCCGCAGCGGGGTTGGAATGCGTAGGTGGGGCTATACTTGTCCTGGAGCTAGATGCCTTTCCCCAATGCTTCCCCAACGAAGCATCACCAACCTCATCTTCCTTCAAACAACTCCCTGTGCTACCATCTCTTTCACCATTCCCTCCCACCGTCTCCCAAAACACCCACACTGCCCACCATGTCCTCCACCGACCCCGAAACAATCCTCCTCCCTGCCCCAGCCCCCAACCAAACCTACGTCACCATCTCAGCCCTCGAAGGCGGGCACCTCACGCTCCCAGAAGCCCTCTTCGTCACCGACGCAGACCCCAACAAACGCACTACCGTCCCCTCCCTCTGCTTCCTAATCCAACACCCCACCCCCTCCTCCTCCACCCCCACAACCCTCGTCTTCGACCTCGGCCTCAAACGCGACTTCTCCGGCTACCGCCCCGCCCAAGAACACCACATCTCCCAGCGCCAACCCACCACCGTCTCCCCCGACACATCCGCCAGTCTCCTCAAAGGCGGCCTCGCGCCCTCGGCCATCGACACCGTGATCCTCAGCCACGTGCACTGGGACCACGTCGGCACGCCCTCGGACTTCTCGTCCGCGAACTTCGTCGTCGGGAGCGGGACGCTGCATCTGCTGGCCCACGGCGGCGGCCCGCTGTATCCGGCTGACATCTTCAACCCGGACGAACTACCTGCGGCGCGCACAAAGGAGCTACCGCCTGTGCGCGAGGAAGACAGGGAGAGGGCGAGTAGCAACCAGACGGGGCATGTGTGGCAGGCGCTCGGGGCGTTTCCTGCCGCGGTGGATTTCTTCGGCGACGGGTCGGTGTATGTGATTGATGCGCCGGGGCATCTTCCTGGACATGTGAATTTGCTGGCGCGGAAGGGGCCGGGGAAGTGGGTGTATCTTGGCGGGGATTGTTGTCATGATCCTAGGATTTTGACGGGGGAGAAGGGGATTGCGATGTATGAGGATGGGAGGGGGGGGATGAGGAGTGTGCATGCGGATACAAAGGAGGCGGAAAGGACGGTGGGGAGGATTGCGGGGTTGTTGAGGAAGGGGAGGGTGAGGGAGGAGGGGGGTGGGGAGGTGGAGGTGGAAGTGGAGGTTGTGGTGGCGCATGATAAGGGGTGGAGGGAGGGGAATGGGGGGAGGTTTTGGCCGGGGACGTTGTAGGGGAGATGGAGGTGGGGAGAATGGGGAGGATTGATAGAATGAGATGAGCGTGCCAAAGAGGGCTTTGCGTGTACTGTGATTGCACCATGAGGCTACGAGATATGGGTACAGGGGTTCAATCTGCTGAACTCGAATGGATAAGAAAAAAAAACTCAGTCTCGTATGGCTGAGAAAGTGTCGAATTAGATGATTCATGCTGTGCTGTATTAGGCTTTGAGGTAAAAGTTTTTCTGGCCATGTACGTGTCTAGGGCCCGCAATGTGCGCGATCAAGAGCCTCTCGCCTCACTTTTCGATGCCCAACTGAACGGGCATCAGTTATGCGTCCAGCTAACTGCTACTCTCTGTCTTTTGGGCAGCTATTCGCGACATTTTGAGGGCCGCAAGTTTTCGACGTCTTTGCCAAGATGATGTAGATCTTTCCTGTATGTAGGAGGAGGCTCGTCGCGGCATAAATCACCGCTTACAGCAGAACTTGCAAGACCTGGCGAGCTTGGGAGAGTGCGAAGGTCGAGGAATTGATGCAATAATGATCTTTCTCCAGTCTAATGAAAGTGAGCACCAGAGCCACGCGGAAGCGTATTGGTCGATGCGTGACGTCGTCAGGGCATCCTGGCGTTTCGACCTCTACGCCATTATCTGGCCCAGATGGCCGGTTGTTCCGGTAAAGAAAGGCGGTTCCAGGCTGCTTGCTGGCTCATTCTGAAAGGCAAAGCGGGCTTCGTCTGGTGTCTGGCATTGGTGTTGTTTAGAGTTTTCGTTGGGCGCAAACCCATACTCAGCTCCTCGCGCGCCTCACTCTCCGGATTGGAAGTCAATATCAGCTGTTACGCCGGACAAATCATCCCCAGCAACGCTTATGCCTCCTGGTGCTGGTTATGATGAGCCCGAACAAGGGAGTGCGGCGGTCTGGAGAAAAGTTATTCGTGCAGATCGCTGCCTGTCTGGGCCGGGTCTTCCCGCGCGAGATTTCTTTGTCACTGCCATGACATTTTATCGATTCGGTCATAACCCGACATCAGCGGCGTTCGTATTGTGCTGCATCTCAATGTGCCGTTCATCGCCGCCGTGTATCTGCAGTGTCCTTTGCAGCTATTGTCGCAGCTGTAGTGCCTAGAGGCAGCGCGTATTGTCGCCATTCAGGTAGCCGACAAGCGGTGGTGAGCCCATCCTCTTCGTACCAATGGTATTGCGGATTTCCAATGAAGTCCAAGGCGTTTTTGGCGAAATGCATGGCAATGGCAGACAAGTTGATGGGGCCTGATGGCGGTTAGGCATCGTCGAGATGCCCAACCCGCAAACGCATGTCCAAGCAGCTGAAACGCCTCACTTTTTCAGAGCCCAATACGATTCTTTTCTGCGTCTATTATGTGCATGCATACTCCGTACAGTAGCCATGAATGTCAGAATTTGATCGTATGGGTGGTGCTGATGACGTGGCTGCCGTGAAGTTGGCTCGTGGGCGATTCAACGAACAACACACGCCTTGTCGCAAGGGAATGGGCCCGGTTTCGTGGATATCTCTAAAGTGAAGCTCTATGTCGCGAGGAGCTTGTGAAATAGTGCGTGCCACGTTCTTCAGACCTGATTGATGGTGCTGGAGACGCGTGTTTCGAATGAGAAGAGGATTCACGGACTTGCCGCAAAGGACGTTGAGATCTGATGCATGGCGGGAACGGAGATTTAGCATTAGAGGCGGAAAGCGAGAACTGCACTCGGATCGGAATGGAGGTGGAATCGTGAAAGACATGGGAAACGGAGGCTCACCGGTTTTCGTTGATCTAAAAGGCCGCACCAACCAAGAATAGGAAAGGCGTCCAATCGCGCCTACCCAACGGTTTGTCTTGCCTCACACCATCGAAACCACACGGCACTCTTTCAGGACCAATGCATCTTGCATATATCAGCTCCATGCACCTCTGACAGCTGGCGTCCGTCTACCTACGCCAAGGACCGGTGAGATATATATAACAGGGCGTGAGTTCCCGCCGCGTCGACAATGCACAGAGGCCTGTTCTTCCTGCAGTTGCTTTCTTCGCCGCAATCTTGCGAACGAAAAGATACAGCTCCTCCACTCGATTCGTCGTGCATCGCAACAAGAGATGGATTCGGATTGGCCTTGGTGTCTTTCATCCTTACAACTGCAAGGCGACAGTCGTGGCCATGCAGCATGCCTGGTGGCGCCAAAGACGGAGGTATTGTTCTCCCGCAACACACACTGCATCCTATACAGGAGAGACTGAAGCTGAAGAGAGATGACCCGATTCAGGGCGACTGAGAAAGAGAGGGTCCTGTCGTACAGAGCGTGGCGCAGATGCACGTTTGGATAACAAGCAAAAACGATGCGATACGATCAAGATGTGGGCCTGAGGGACAGAGGGCAACACAAGAGCTGCAATGCAGTGGCGGCAACACAACATCAGAGATGGGACCTTCTATCGGCCTGCCATTCTAGCCGGTGAAGCACAGGTCGTGTAACGCATTGCCATAACTGGACACCAATTGGGGCCTATCCACCAATGATTTTTTGTTTTTCCTGGAACTATCCCAACGAAGCTCTGGAAGATGGAACAACCAATCTGGATCCACGGATTACATTGTTGCTCTGAAGGACCGACGGAACAAGTTCATCACAAAATATGTCTCGTCAAGATGCATCCTAGATCGAACCAAAATATTCGCGACAACATGGACTCGAAGGTATAACGTATTGGTATTGCAAAACGCCGATGCAAAGCACCGACAAACTCCATATGCGGGAACCAATCATCTTTCCAAATGTGAGAAGCGTCGTAAAGAGGAGACAAGACTTGGGACGCTCCCCGAATGGCAGTAATATATGCGACAACCAACTCCAAACGTGAGGCGAAACGCGGCAGAACAACATGCTTGAACGTATTGGTCTTGGAAAGTCAACCACTTCTCCGCATTCTCTGAGTGACAGCGATAGGCTGATTAACAAAGACATCGACCTCGTCTGCTCTTCGAGACTGTTTCTCCTCGTAGTCTCGAGACGACATTTTTAGGTCCTCGATTTGGGCCTGCTGTTGTCAGAAAGACTCCCTACCCGAGAGCGTGGGCTTCGCTCCACTCACCTTGGTCAAGGGTGGTCCGGTGGTCGTTACAAGGAATCCATCTCGTCCCTGAAGATCGCGTTAGCCGTGTTACCTTGCCGATCCTTGGGCGAAGATCGTTGCACTCACCTGATGGGTATACGGTCTCACAATTGCATCTGGCCCGCAATGATAACGGATCTCATTTTGAATGACAGCTCGAGATATGCCAAAGCCCGGCACGAAATAAGAGTTGGCGGTCATGATGAGAGAGTACGAGGAACAAAGCTTTTGCTAGACTATCCGGCTCAACCGAGTTTTAAGAGTTGATTGTCTAGTGCCTGTTTGGAATACAGGATATGGAATATGGAAGGTGAGGGACTTATCTCTCTCGAACGCCCACGCCCTGTGCTAACTATTAAAGTCCACGGACAGTTTGGCGCTAGTGCTGAATGAGGCGGTGGGCCGCTATGCATTTCCTGCCCGACGCCGCGAGGCGCGCCTTGATGTTCGCAACTCCACCATGACAATTGGGCATCCACCGACGCGATAACTGCGAATGCTAATGCAGGGTCACCGGGGAATTAATTACCACTTCACCGGACGCCTCGCTGCCACGTAGTACCGCCAGCGAAGCAAACGAGAAGATCTAGCACTCTTATAAAGAACTCGCCACCGGCTCCGGCAATCTTGCAGCGGCCTCCCGTCCACCTTTTACGCCGCAGGATGGGTAGTACAGCTGATCGCCTTCAGGCCGCAACAGGCCGCGGCGCCCATCTAGCGCCGCCCGTCCTCTTAAGTAGCGAAAATCGTTCCCTTTACAGGACATCCTTGGCTTGCTTCAACTTCATCTTCCCATTTTCAGACTGACATGTCTGCCGGACGTAAGAGTCGTTGGGCGCTGATTTTACACTTCACAGATGGTGTGGGACGGTGTGGCAGAGAAACAAGGAAACCCCTCCTCGAAACGGCACGCCGAGGTACCATGAACCCGGTGACGTGTTTGAGAACATCGCGGCGGTCAAGAATACGGGCGCAATCCACGGCCTGTGCAATGTGCCCGGGGCTGTCGTTGCAGGTTCCAATGGTAGCCAGTACATTGTTCCGGGTCCGAAGAAGCTCTCGTCAGGTCTCCACGGTACTCCCCGGAAACGCCGTGTCCTCCCAAGGGAGATTCAGAACACCACACCATTCCACGTACCATTCGCCCTTACGAAAGTTTCTCCCTCATCATTTGACACAATGATGGGTGAAGCGGAAACCCTCTCTCATCTCGATCGTGAGGCGCGAATGGACGTTTGGTTGACGAATTGCCGCGAATAGTACGCTACGAACTGCCAATCTCACTGACTCTAGTCAATCAGATCACAGCAGCGGGAGAACGACATTGATCGACAGAGTCTGGATCAGTTTGCAGCAGTGCATCCAAGGCCATCGTCACCAAGGGATGGCTTGCTCTTGGACGGCATGTGTCTCTTTCTAGTGGCGCCAGAATGCAACGTGGTAGCTCTGTGGTTCAAGCGACCTTCCTCAACGCCTTACACTTATGACGTCGACTCACATTGAACGATAAAGTGCTCTGTGGACACGTTGACTTGACCATGGCGATCGCCAACATACCCAAGATTCATAGCTAATCGCGCAACATTACCCAAGGATTCCTTGCAAGCTTGACGCCCTCCGTGCATGCGAGACGGACCCCGCACCCTTTCAGGTTTACTGCGCACATTTCCAGGGCGAAACACGACCATCCGCGGAGCTCGGAGGATCCTTACGAAGCACAATGTCTCGAGCTTTCCCACAGCGACATGCCCATGCTTCAGAGGCGTTCCCGTTTCCTGGGCTGACGACTGGAAGTTCTTGCCAATCATCCCACCGTCGCTGAAAGACGAGGTAGTGCCCCTGTTGGGCAGCATTTCGTGCATTCGCGGGGTGAGCATGGAACACAAGTGCCGTAGAAGATCTGTGGTCAGACCGGATGCAGTGTAAAGTTTATTCCATCATCTTCGTTAAGTCTTACCCTGCCGCCCGTCACAGAATTTATCAGGAATCTTGAACACGGCGTCTATATCGGGAACAACTGAAGTACCCCTCACCACGCCGAGAGCGCCTCACCGCAGCGACGCTCATGAGACCTCGCTTCTGTGATGCGAGATTTCCCATTGGCCTGATTGTTGGGGAGAGTCAATCTGATCCGCCTTGGAAATGCCAGCTGTATTGGGTCCTCACCGGCTGTTTTAGTGGCTGCAACTGTGACGCGATTCTGGCATTACTGTCAGACAGCCCTTCAAACCCCACCTATCATCGGGCAGGTATGCTTAATTCCGGGCTCGAAGAGCGGGTTAATGGTTTCAGCCCAACCAGGCGTCAGCTGTTCTCGGCTGCTAGACGCACACTGACACTGAATCGAGTATGAGATGGTCCTGCTCTATCTCTTGTCAGCATCAGCAAGGAGGGCTATCACAGAGTTCTTGCGAGCCCCCCCTCAAAGTCAGTCTAATGCCAGCACCTCCTCCCTATGATTGTGCAGGCACTCTGGCTTTCTACTCAACCGAGATCACTGATATTCGAGCTCGCCTTCTCGACTAGCGGTACTCGCACAACCAACTCTTTGACGAGACTGCCTTTGCAGGCATGTACGTCTAGCTAGCAATGATTTTGTTGACGAGATATAGATGTCCATCCGACCGTTCTCTTCCAACTGATTCCTCGTCTTACTTGCGTCACGTATGATGCTTGATCCTCGCAACATCACATACCCTTCACGGCTGATACGACTGCCACCGAACGGGACGGAACCCCTTTGAAGATGCTGGTCGCATGAACTGGGCGGGATACATTGTAAAAGTGAGGCTTCTGGCTTGAAGCTGACGCTGCTGAGCTTGATCATGCGGACACCCCGTGGTGTCATGAAAGTATTTCTGGGGCCGTTTCGATGCAAACTTGCCTTTTTCGCTGACAGAAAAGGCGTCGAGTCGGCTGATTTCAGAAGCTGTCCGAGCGCGATGACGAAATTGCTCTTTCGCAGGACCGCTAAACCGCTCACTTCCGTCAGGTTGTTTTGTTACGAGACACAACAATATCCCATTAAGGTGGTTCTGCACCACAAAAATCTATTTTGCCTACTCGAAGCTGTGAGCATGCAGCACAGCTCAAGGCTTTCCGAAGGCATGTTATCCAAGTCTTGCCCATTTGCCAGCTGATCTTCGGGTGAGATCTTGATCCTTGGATCACACTAGCACAACAACAGTATCCAAATACACAACGACTCTTTTCCCATCGCCCATTCTAAAATCCTAGGGAATGATGCCCTTCTTTTCGAAGCTTACAACTCAATGCTTAGTTTATACACTGCGCACTCCCTAGGCCTACGAGACACCTTCAGATGCTACATACAAAATACCTTGTTCGGGTTAATCTACGACTCAAGCTGCCTAGCGTTGTCAAGGTAAGAATGCACAAGAGCCGTCACCGGACATTTTAGGTACGTGCACGGCTAAAAGTGAAGCTGATTATTTGTCAAGGCCCACTCATCTCTCGGTTCATCGATAGCGTTCCGCGCCGAGTAAGTGCCGAGCCGAAGTCATAATCAAGTTCGTCTGGTACCTTGGTGTGGAATTAGAGGACGAAACTTGGAAGCGAGGCGGCCAATCGGTGCTCTGAGGGAGCACGGCCCTGGCGTAGAACCGCCGACTAGGTTGGCACTGGGATTGAAACCTATCAGCAAAGGAATCGAAGAGAATCCTTCATGAAATGTTCTCAATGGCATGGTCAGCGAAGTCTCATTTCGTCACCCAACGATTGCACACCCGTACGGGTGCAACGATCCGGGGGATGTCAAATTCATTCCATCAAGGTGTCGGTCACTAGTCCCACCTTTTTGGCACATTTACTGAGGCGATACTCGGCTAAAGCACCTTTCTGAGCTCTGCAACAATATCTATTGGAAATGGCCACTAACAAGAATCTTAACTATGTCAGTGGTACAGCAGCCACGGAAAGGATAAACACTCCTCGCGAACTTGATCAATTCTCAACATAAAGAGCACCTGAGATGCATAACTCATCAGCACAGACTCAATCAGCATCATTCGTCATCATTCGTTCTTCTCCAACTCCCTTGCGATTAGGATGCGCCGACTGCACCTACACTTATCTCCCGTGGTCATGAGTTCAAATGCGAGCATTATCCAATCACGAGAAAATAGCGCCCTGTTTGTTCTGTCGATACGAATCTGGGCGAATACTGCGTCAGGGATGATCGCGCAGACCGCTGCGAGCGAACTCGAACGCCCCATCGCTTGTAGACGATGAGCTTGCCATCTAGAACAGATCATCGTGAGTAATTTGCTTCCTGCTGTCGATGATCATTCAATCGTGTTGAGATTTTGCTGACAGGTTATTGGACTCTTAAAACAACCAGCCTCACTTCCCCGCCGAGTCTAACCGTGCACCGAACCGCACCTGCGCTGTCAACCTTCATCAACTACTGAGTTCATACGGCCAGCAACTTCATAAAAAAGCGTCGGAACGCTTTCCTACATTGCACAGCACCGATGTCGCTTGAACTTCTCAGTGTTTCGACATCGTGAGGCGTCAGGTGAGGAGATGTCTCATACGCTGAGACATCTCCGACGCCGCGCGGAATTATCCTTCGAGAGAACCAACTCATCTCAGGTCCATCAATTCGCACCGTCGTTCTCCGTGAACGATCGTGGGAACAAAATCATGGCAGGAGGACGAGGCAGAGCCAATCAGTCGAATGAAGCAATTGAGTTATACGATGTTGATCTTCGCTCGAAGAAGCAGAGATCAGCCCTCATTTCCGCTAAGACCAACACAATCACAGCTGCATCGGGACCACTGTCCAAGACTTGAAAAAACAGGGCGCGCAAGCGCTCAGGTGTGTAGGAACTTTTGCTATTATCACAGTACCCCTCACGATACCGATGGGCGCTCCCGAGCCGTGAATTCGGTCTCAGAAGCAGAGGGGGGTATCGTGGCTCCCCACGCTCTCACGAACATTACCCCTTCACTTGTTCTCATGCAATCTCGAACCCACCTCTATCATTGTCCATCGCTACGCACCCGATGGACCACCACGAATCTTGTGCAATTCCTCCTGTATCTTCCTGATGTCCTCGCTCATGCTGCCCAACTCCCTCTCGGTCTGTTGCTCCTGACGCTTCTTCTCCTTGGCCTGGTTCTCCTCGCTCTCCCTTAGCTCTGCCCTCACCGTATCGCGAACCGCAGCGGTCATCGTCTCCGAAAGATTATCCACACTACGCTGAATTTCCGATATCATGCCACTGAGGGCCTGGTTGTGAGGCTCGTATGGACTCACTTGCGGCTGGAAGGGTTGCGGAGTCGACGCTTGGGGCGGGGAGTACGAGGACGTGGAGCCGGTATCAGTGTCCACTAGACCCGAGCGAATATCTCGCAGATGGGTGAGCTCGTCTGCAGACTGGTAGGGCGAGTAGGATGACGTTGATGCATTCCCATTGTCCCTGGAGCTGTAGTAAGTAGACCCTGCTCTGGACAGTTCGTCTGCTGACCGGAATGACGAGTATCCAGGAATCCCCGAGAGCGTCAACTCGCTTGCAGAACCCTTAACAGCATACTCCCGACCCAGGGCTCCCGACGTGGATGTGCTTCCGGCGCTGTTGCGAGAGAGCACCGCGGCGTAATCTTCGATGCCTCGGAATAGCTCTGGGGTCATTTTCGGTGTAGAAGACATCCTTGAGGCTGAAGCTGTCATCGACAGAGGGTGTGGCTGCTGGATACTGCCCTCACTGCTTGACCTCATTGGAGACTGCTCGACTGTCGGTAAGAATGGACTGGGTACTCCGGAATATGGAGACTCATTCTGCGGCACGTATCCCAGCATATCCTCGCGGTCGGCCTTTCCCTGCTGTCCTGTGGTGTCAGTCTTGTTCAGTTGCAACAAGGCTCCAACATCTTGGGCGGTCGATTCGGTGCGCTCAAGCTTGCTTGTCCCGTCGACCTGTTCCGTGAAGATTGACTCGGGTAGCGACGGAATTGGTGAGGCTACCTGTGCCGGGTTGTCCTTCTGACTGGATGACTGCTGAGCACCGGAGGACTCGGTTGGTGCTTTAGGCATTGATTCGCTGCTGTTCTTGCTATCCATGGCTGATGCCTTGGATTTGGATTTGGATTTGCGATGCCGCTTCTTTGGTCGCTCTCCGTACAACAATTCGTAACTCCACCACTTCTTCCACTTTCCCTTCTCGAGCACAAGTTCTTGCGGGATTTGTGGGAGCGGTGCTGACGATGCGTCACCAGCAATGTCCAGCTTAGGCTCTGCGCCTGTCTTTGCAAGCATCTCTGCGTCTGTCTTTGCAATCATCGTTTTGTCCACTTTCATGCCCATTATCTCGGACAGAGGCTTCGGGACTGGACGGTGTAGGATGCTGGGTACGATTCCTGTGGCAATGTCACTGAACGGATTGACGTGCTTACCAGCATTCACAAGTTGAAGCTCCCGGCCCTTCATCCCCTGTTCTCCTTGCTCGATCTCAACGCCCTCACTTGTATTCCGAAGCCTCTGGAGCTCTTTCAACGTTACCGCTTGCGTCCAAAGGTCGAACATTCCTCCCGTCTGTGGAGTGGTCGAAGTGAATAGAACAGCAGGGCTTCCTGGACGTGCAAGATGCGGGTGGTAAACGCGGGACGCGGGTGCTTCAGCGTTGAGCCCAGCAGGTATGGCGCGAAAGACCTGGATCATTTCTTGCCTGTATTCGTAAGATCGCTGACATTTCCATTCAATCAAGAGATAAACATACCTTGTGAGCATGTTATAGCCCATCTCGACATGCATGTCCAGCATGTTGCACCAGCTCTTGAGGTCAACCGTATTGCGAAACTGCAAATCCAAGTATAGGCGCATCCCTTTATGAGCCACGCGATCTGCCCAACCGAGTATTCGGACACGGCTAGACCTGTCGGAAAGGTAAGCGTCAACCCGCTTCACATCAATGGTAGCGATGTATGATTCGCGGCCGGAAGACAAGCCAACATGCTCGAAGGTGATGGTATGAAGAGATTTCTGGCCATCGGAATGCATAAAAAGCTTTGTATGCTCATACACCGCATATTTAACGAAAGACCAGCCCGCGACGTAATTGAGTCTGTACGTCTTGCCTGGTGTCGGCGGCTTGCGTGAGGTCAGCGGCTTGGAGACTGGGTTTCGATGCATGGTTGGCGGCTTGAAAACCTGGTTTGGGTACAGGGTTGGCGGTTGCGAAAGATGAGCGAAGTAAAAAGGACGAGGGGCAATTCGCTGATGCGAACGAAGGACGGTAAGGGCAAACGGGCCAACGCCGGTGAGCGAGAGAGTCGTCGGCCAAGGTGGGGTCGTCCGCGTGACTGCGTTTCTGTGGCGACCCCAGGTGAAGGACACAAAGAGCAAAGTGAAGCACAAGTTCAAAATCCCCTTCGCGTTCCTCACGCGTAGTCTTGGCACTGCCAGTGTAGCTACCGGGATCTCCATATTAACATTGAAGCTTCACGAACCTTGCCTGGGGGTGAGCGCTTTCTGCGAATGTAGAGAGCAAACTTGTAAGTTCTTAGTCCTTAAAATATATTAGTATAGCCAATAAGGAGACATCATGTGAGCGTGTAAGCGATTGTCAACCTCTAAGCTCACTGAGGAGGTAAGTGCCATGTGGCGATGTTTTCTGCAAACTAATTGGAATAATAGGCAAAATATAACCGAATTGAACATTGTCGAAGGTATTCATCGATATAAATGCCCCAACGTTGTTCCAGATCCGCTGAAAACCCGAAAGTTGGTGTCGGAATTGCCCACAGACAGGCTGCTTGTTTGACTGGCTCTCTCTATTGGCAATAGCTACGAAACATGTACAATCTTATTGCGTAAGAGTCTCGTCGTCCACTTCTATTCTTTAGTTCAGTAGCGAGTTTGGTTTTTCGATTGTCGGATTGTTGAATGATGGCAGCAACACAAGCACACTACATGACCTTAAGCTCGAAATAAATCTCCTTAGATGAAAGTTTGGATGCTTTCTTAAATAATGGTTGCACTTTTGCGTTTCGTGGCGCCCGGGTGTAATTTTGTCATATTTTCAAGCTCATCCCTTAATCTACCAACATTTGAGTTCACAATGACATCCTAACTTCTCTTCAGTGCACTGTGTTCTAGCAAATCAGTATCAACTTATGTCGGCTATTGATTATTCTTCTTTCGACAACAAACACTTTTAGACTGGTGAGGTATACGCGATTCTTTGGATAGAGCACTTGAAAACACCATAAACGACGTTCCCCATAGCTCTTATCACTGTACACCAAGAAGACAGTAAAAGAAGAAAATAAGCACGAGGCGGCGCTTGAGCTTAAGAAACAGCCATGTCAAGGTAAAGGGAAAGAAATACCAACTGACACCATTCGCTTGGAAAATTCGGAGTTTGTTTCGACTCAACCACACGCGGTTAACCATGGTTCTTGCGTAAATTTCGCCTCGCTTATAGCTTGTTGTGTGGTTCACTTCCAGATTTTCCCATCTTCACCAGATTTCCCTGTCCTCACCAGATTTTCTTATCCTTTTTAAGGTTGCTGCTCCCGTGTTCTTCACTCTTGCGCACCAACACCTAATATTTCCCACAAATTTCCTCCAACTCGAATTTACGCACACCAAAAACATGGCTCTCCATGAAAACCAGTCTGCCAACAGAGCAAATAGGTCTCGGACAACACTCGTTGAGAATTTCATAACACACTGTACCACCACTCCCGAAAACCCAGATCTCGCCGGTCATTGTCCAGTCTGCCTCGAATCCTACACAACCGAGGCCACAGTTCGTGTATCGGGTATACCAGAATGCAAACACGACTTCCATCTTAGCTGCCTGCGAGCTCTGCTGGATGATCCCTCTTATGACGAGAAGAAATGCCCACTGTGTCGGACTCTTTGGCTATTGATTTCGGCACCAATGCCGCGCTTTGCAACTAGCAGCAGAGACAGAAGAAGGAACGCACTTGATGAGAATTCTCTCTACAGAACAATTGAGTCATGGTCCGATGAAGAAAATCTGGAGTTACTTGAATCTACATTACAGGAAGAGGAAGAAGAAGAAGAAGAAGAAGAAGAAGAAGAAGAAGAAGAAGAAGAAGAAGAAGAAGAAGAAGAAGAAGAAGAAGAAGAAGTGGAAGTAGTAGAAGAAGAAGGAGTAGGAGAAAGAATGCTGCTCGAGATGGTAGCTAGACATATGCGGGAGCAGGATGAACTACGAAGGCGGCAAGCCGAACAGTTGATCGAGATGACGTTCTTTATGAGTCTCCGAAGGAGTCTCCGAAGAAGACTCCGAAGAAGAGAGGCTTGACAGAGGTCCAAATCTGCGCACAGCACAAGAAGAAACTCGGGGCATTTTGAGACAGCCCACCGGACAGTCAGACATCGTATTGGGGTTCTCTACTACTGTGAACACCGAGAACGGCTGGTTGAGTCTTGAGGGATGGACAAATAAAGAAGCGGCGGCTAGTGTGAGTGTCGGCAAGCAGATATGTCTTTGAGGTGGATTTGAGGAGGTGGATTTGAGAAACTGAGAATTTCATATTCGACTTCATTGTTGTGACCTCCCGTCACTGCTTAGGTCACAACGAGAAGCTTTGGGTAACCTAAGATAAATGACGAACGATGAGACATCCAAACCGAGATATCCAGCCAAATTCGCAATCAACCACCCTGTGCCTGCGTATCTTCCCCAAAGCCCAGTATCGATATTGTCCATGTCTCCGCCGCGAAGTTGTTCGCTAGAAGAACAATGAATACTCAATCCAACCCATCACCTTCTCATCCCCGTCTCCTCCCATCACACCCCCACCCAAGCCCGACCCTCAGCCTCACCCATCGCCCAGCTGACACTGCACACCAGGCCCCAAACACGACCTGCACCCACCCCACCCTCCCGCTTACGCAACCGCCTTCCCCAAAGCCCGTCAGCCCACACCCACACAGCCCCTCTCCGTGCACTAGGTTGACCAGTGCATGCAAGCGCGGCCCCAGTTCCTCGGCCACGGCGCCGTCGCCGCCAGTGACGTACAAACCATGACGCACATAGTCTACGAACAGGCACGCTGCCACGGCGCTGGGCTAGGAGCGCAAAGCCCGATCCAGAACACATATCCAAGGCAGAGACGTTTAGACTGAGCGATGTTTCCATGGCATTCATACTCTTGTACATCGCGCGCTCTCCTCCCAAACCGCTCCTCCTCCCCCCCCCTCCCCTCGGCACCAAACATTCAGTCCGTGCATACACACACATGCAACACAAAAACTTATCCCGCCGGCTTCGCCCACGCGCCAGGTCGTATGTACACGCCTAGGCACAGTTGCGCAGTGCGCACCACGCGCTGACGGGGGCTGGGAGCTAATCGGGATCTCCGGATCTGCGCTAGCTGGGTTGGGCGGGCGTTACAGGGCTGCCACGTGCGGGACGGGTTAGGCGAGCAGGGGTGTGGGGTTCGGGGGATGCGATGGCGGCATGGAGGGATGGGGACTCCGAGAACGCCGGTTGTGCATTGTGACACGCCCATTGTGACGGGGGAGGTTGGAGTGCAGGGTTGCTGTGCATATAGGAGATAAGGGGGGAGAGGATGGGATGGCATGGATGGGAGGAGAACACGGGGGAGGAAGAGGGTGGTGGTGGTGTTGGGAATTCCTTGGTTTTGCGGCGCGTGCGAGGCGAGCGAGCTACTGGGCTGGGTTGGCAAGTCGTAACGGGGCAGGTCGGGTCGACTAGCCTGCTTCTAGCGGTCGATAAAGCTTAACCGGGCTGTCTCTGTCTGGGTCGGGTGTCGTGTTTGCTATGGGAAAGGTGCGGCGTGAAGGGGGGCCCCACGTGTCAGACCGTGTTCACGGCCATCGAGATAAATTGGGGAGAATCTGCGATGCGTGTGTCGGGCAGCGCATGTCAAGCTGAATCGACGTCGGGTCGGATGCGTCATGGGACCAGCGATGCGCAGTGCAGCACGCCATTTTAGATATCGATGGAGCTGCATTTGGGTCGAGCTAGGGCTGGAAGCTGGGAATAGTGCTCCCGATGCGGGTTCGCTTTGGTGCGAGTCGAGCTCTTCACGGTCAGGTTTTCCCTGGCATCAAAATCAGCTGCTTGACTCGGGCAAACGCACTGTTGTCAGATACAAGATGTGTTGGCCAAGCTATCTACACGAAGAGTATTCGCACCAGTCGAAAAGGAAAAAAAAAGAGAGGAATCAGCTGAGGACCAAAAAAAGCAAACGGACCGCAAAGAAAGCAAACAAAACGCCCTAACAATTTTTTCCCATGTCAATGTCCCATAAGCCGTCGAAGAGCATCCTTCGCTTAGACTTTCCCGGACCCCACCTGGCTGAGAGTTAAACCGTCAGGAGGGCAATGCCAACGCCAACACCAATACCAGCGCTAATATATCGAGCCATTCCATCTTGCCAAAGGTTCCAAGTGTACGTTGTCATGATGTGTGCTTTTAAGGAAGAAAAGAGGGGCCGCTGGCCTGCAGGGAATTGAGGAGAAGAACCCAAAGAACGGGGTTGGGCGAGAACGCTTCAAGTGGGTATTTGCGCGCGACCAAAATGACGGGCGAAACATTTTTGGAACCGTGAATGTGTTGCTGTTTGTAGAGAAGCCAGAATGGGAGCTTGCGTCGATGCGGAAATACTAGTGCATGCGTGTGCTCGGGTATCGCCTAGGAAAGAGGACTGGAAGGGGGTAGACGCAATGCAAATCTGAGCGGAGGACGTGACGTGTAGCTCTGGATTTATCGAGACATCAGAACCTGCTGAATCTGGGCGAGGGAGGGGTCTTCGCCGAGCCATTTGCCCTGTGCAGAGTCCTGGGAGCGGAGCGTGTTATCGACGTGTTCGTCAGTGATGGCGAGGAGCTCCTGTGCACGCATTCGATCAGTACATGTCCAAGCCCAGAGAATGTACCAAGGCTTGATGCGTAAAAGGGTGATTCGAGATGGAAGCGAGGAAATGTAACCCACCATTCGCAACGTGGTGTCAGCCGCATGCAGGTGGCCGAGATGACTCGCGTTGGGCTTCTGTCCACGAAGTATCGAGTTTCTGGTGTTCATCCATCGGAGACCAGCGTGTGCCCTGAGATACGCCCTCTGGCACTGGAATCGCCGCACCGCAGCATCCACTATGACCCTGTTCTCTGACGTCAGCTTCGCAGTGTCTTCCTTGGGACCGTCCTCGGCCGGATTCTGACGTCGAACATCATCTCTACAGTCTTCTTCTTCTTTGGGCAGTAGAGGGCGAGGAGGTGGATGTGTGCTTACCCTCGAAGTTGCGTCTTCTCGCGCTCAGAGTCTCCTCCGGGTGACGTGGTCGTAGCAGAGAAGGGGGCATCGAGAATTGCCTGCGCCTCGTCGCTGCACTGTCGAAGCAGAGAGTAGCCCTCGAGATAGTACTCTTCTGCAGTCGGTGTGGCGCGCAGTTGACTGAGGTAGTACTGCAAGTTGCGGAAGTCGCTCATGATCTCGGCAACGCGCATGGCGCGGGCATCGTTGACTGGAGAGGACGACATTTTAGCATTCGACTTGACTTAAGATGGAGAGAGCGACGTCTGAGGTGGCGAAAGGTGCATTTATGGCTGGAGAAGGGGCAGTGGGCGCGGGAGTAGGGGTAGCCTTACGACCGTCGGACATGTTGGCCGGGGAAGGATTGGGATGGTGGTGATAGGGTGTGGAAATGAAGATGAGCTGCGTGGCTGGCAGGTGTGTTGCGATGGGGCTTGTTGGCGTGGGATGTGTTGATGGCGGCGTGGCGACCGTTTATAAGGTGGTCAACGGGTGTTCATGAGGATACTCTGCGAGGCATAGGATGCTCGATAGTCAGGGCTGCTCCCGCCGCCAGCGTTGCCGAGTCCCACTTTGGGCCGTGAGCTGCTCTGCCCAGCTGGCATAGCTGCACCATTCAGCATCGCAAGGAACAGATAGGGGGTCGATAGGCGTGAGAGCACTGTCGACGAGAGAGAGCGACTGCGCGCAAGACTCGACGGGAAACGTAAAAGCAAAGCAGCTATTTTTTCCCAACTGTACCATGGCAGCTGGACTGACTGTGTGCTGGAGAGTGTTCAGCCTTCCACTGGTAAGCCACCGTCCCGAAGCAGCTAGATGCGCGGCCACATCCGGTTAGCGGTAAGCCAAGGCCATCGCTCTCAGCCTCATTGCCGTCGTCAATTGGCCAGGATTATAATTAGCGGTGGGAGTTTCGCGTGGATTTAAGAGTGAGCGAGCAGAGGCGCGCCTAGTAGGGCGAACCTGAGTACTTCTCCACAACGCACCGGCCGTCGCAGCCACAGACCGGCTGTGCTGAGCGGCCCGCCAATGAGCGCTGCGTTCAGCCACGGGCGTGAGAGCGTTGTAGAGCAGCGCAGCTGGTGAGGGGACGAAGGGGCTGTCATTCATGTCAGGGGCCTATTGGTAGATACAAACCATGCGGCTGAAGGCCAACGAGTCCCACTCCTCCTCCTCGTCCTCCCTGCCAGAAATGAGATCACAGAGCCACACCTGCGCGAGAACCCTGTACTCCTGACGTATGAGGGTTGCATGCTCGGCCCTCGGGAATCGTGACAATCTGCTCCGTGCCGGGTTCAGCAATCGGCCGCATTCCTGGGCCTGTGGCGTGCGCCCCCTCAGTCCTTGTCTGCGATGGCCTGAAGTCGTTCGTCAATTTCATCCTCGGTCAATGTCCTGAACTGCGGGTCTGTGCCGTCCGAGCCATCGGCCTTGGGCCCCCCCACGATGCCCACTTCCAACTCGCCCTTCTTGAAATCGACCGACAGGACGGTACTCAGGGCGGTGATGCCCAGCTCCACCACATCCTCCCAGCTGCCCTCGGCGCTATCCTTGTTCTTCAGCTGCTTCTCGAGGAAATTGAGAGCCTCCTGCGTCTTTGGGCCAGAGGCAGTTGCCTTGTAGCCCACGTAGTAGCCAGCCGGATCGCACTTGTACAACTGCGGTCCGAACTCAGAGTCCAACGAGACGAGCGTAGTGGCGACGCCCAGCGGACGCATGTAAGCCTGAGCATCGGTTAGTGTTACCTGAGCCGCCTCACGTTCAGCTGGCGGCGGTCTTGCTTACTCGCTGCGTATAGACCTGGCTGATGTTCGCTATCCTCTTGGCCAATACGTCGCAGGGCATCTCGTAGCCGTACTTGTAGCGGAACTCTGCAGCTTCACCGCGGGCCCGGTTGACTGAGGCGCGAGCGTCTGCGATGGAACCCGTCATGACACAGCCAACGGACGGGGAGAGCCTGAAGATGTGGGACACGGAGGCTGGGTCGATCAGTTTGTCCTATGCGGAGGTCAGTTCAGGTCAGGTCAGAAGCTGAGGCGACTCAGCACATACGGGGACCTTCTTCTGCGAGATGACTACGGCGCAGTCCTTGCCTCGCACGCCCACCGATGTGATGTTTGCCGCTGTGATGGCCTTGAAAGCATACTCTGTAGGGTCATTGGTGTCAGCAGATGGTCGCAGTCGCACCTTCCCTCGCAACAGGGCACCGTTTGTGAGACAGATGGAGACGGCACCGGGCCGGAGGAAGGGGGGAGGGCGACGCACCGACTTGGTAGAGGCGGCCTTGATCTGAGAAGATGGTGATGTGCCGATCGTAGCCTGCGCTTCCTACATAACGGAGGGGGCAGTCAGTAGATGGACGGCAGACAGAGCTTGTGCTAGGGCCCGCGACGCACCAGACATGATGGGGACGGGTGTATATGTGTGTGTCGAGGGCGTTCAGCTTCGGTAGCAGCTCGAGGAAATTAGTCGTAAGCTCGTCGGGGCGTCGTTTGGCGATAGGGCCTTGGTGTTGGTGTACGCGTTTGCTTGGGGAGCCTGGAGCTGTCGAGCTCGGCGATGCCCGTTGACGACCGCCGTCGTGCACGAGCCACGCCGTCAGCCACAGGTCCCGAATTTTCTGTCCTGCCGCCTTCCATTCGATCTTTCCATACTGACAAACGCTGCTCGATCAAGCTGATTCGGGCGTGAGCGATGCGCATACGACCGAGGTATTCCTCTTAAGAGCAACCATTGTCCCAATCAACATGGACCAGCCCGGCACCAGACTCCCGGCCTGGCAGAGACTCGGCCTGAAGCTCAAGAACTTCCCCCAATCCGGAGACACCGCACCTGACGCTGATCTCGAACACCCTATTGTTGACACTCGCACGTCAAGAGGGGCTCGAGGGCAGTCTCGCCAACTTGTCCAACCCGCCCAGAACGGAAAACCGTCGAGGCTTGGCAAACGGAATCTGGACGACACAGCTGAAGGGGGCGAGCAACAGTCGCGAAAGAAGAGCAAGAAAGATGATGGCCAGACTGACGCCGACGGAGATGCCGCCGTTCGTGTGTATCCAGTCGATCCACCAGTATCCGTTTCCAGGGGCGACCCCAATTACAGGAGAAAGACGAAGAAGGGACGCGGAGAACGACCGTCTCTACTAGCATCAACCGAGACTGAATATGCCACTTCAGAGGCCGCACTTCCTCCCATGGTCAAATCCATCAAGCTATCAAGTGCAGAGCCAGCTTCGTCTCCGCCAAGAACCGATCGTAGAAAGTCTGTCACTTTCACTCCTGATACGAAGACCGCCGATGGCAACAGTGCCTCGGAGCTTTACAGGAAGTGGGCTGCAGACCAGGTGAGTCTAGGGCCAGATGCCGAGTTCTCACCAGCTGAGCTCGATCAATTCGCTCCACCGCCGAAGCTGCACCCAGCGAATGGTGTTCCCGCACCACAACCCTCTGCAGTGAAAGGCGCAAAGAACCAGGGAGGCATTGTCGAAAAGAAAGCAAAGACCAAACAGAAAGTCAAAACTCCCACGCAAGCAGATCCCCCGGTAAAGGCAGAGCAAACGCCGCGCCACGGGCCTGCGAACTCCACAAGCAAGAAGAAGGATCATTCCATTTACCTGTCCTATCTTTCCCAATACTACCAAGACCGTGAAAATTGGAAGTTCAACAAAGCAAAGCAGAACGACGTTATTGACAACGCTCTCAACGTCTTTCGCATACCAGAAGAATACATGGATGCTCTCATCGAATACGTCAAAGGCCTTAAAGGTGCTGGGGTCATCAACAGACTTTCCGAACAGTGCAAAGCTAGGATCGAGGAAGTTGATCGAGAGGATCAAGAAGCCAAAAGCACTATGGATGACCAAGAGCAACGCAAAGCTGCTAAAGAGGAAGCTCTCGCCGATCGACTGGCCCAGGAGAAGAAACGAAGGCGTTTGGACGCAGACGTCGAGGGTTTGAACGGACACCCCCACCCTGATGCCTTCATACGCAGGCTCAAACGGCGACGGGCCGAAGCCCTCCTGACCGCACTGGGGCTCGCAATGCCAGCTTCTCCTCCAGAGCACACTTCTCAACTACCCAAGAAACATACTAGGAAGAGGAAATCTAGGACAGATGTCGAAAGCAGCGACAGTTCCAGCTCATCCGAGTCGGAGGCGGAAAGCGATTCAGAACCAAGTAGCAGTAGCTCAGAGGAGGACGAGAGTGATACAAGCAGCAGTGACGAAGGCGACAGCGATTAGATGGGTTGTCGCGCCTTTTGGACGCTTCTAGCTTGGAATGCAAACGGAAAAATCGTAAGGAAGTGCTGGACGTGGGGTCCAGCATTGTACGGAGTCTTGGACGGTGAACTAAGTTCTTTGTAAAGAATAAGCCCCGTCGTCTGCTGGATTACCAATGCAAGCGGAAGTGGTGCCACCCCATTGAAGTGGGAAAGAGTAACGACGATGCAAATGTCCACGTTCTCTGATAGCCTGGACTTGGATCATAGTTGGAGTGCACGGAGCAAGGAGTGTTTGTCTGTAAACGCACACGGGACTGCGAGTGTGCATGTGCAGGGCTGGCCAGGGCAGGCAGTGCAGTCATTGTCCGATTGCGGCTAGCGCCTTTGTTGCTGCATCGCAGTTGCCACCCAAGCGCTTACCCCGCCCATCAACCCAGCACACACACACGTTACCTCTAACCTTCTCCATCTCAGCTCCCCCGGGTATACAGAATCGGGAACCAAGATCAACTCGTCATGTTACTCGACAGGCTTCCCGAAGAGCTGATTGAAGCCATCGTTTCCGACCTCAATCGTGCAGACTTCTGCCACTTCCGCCTTGTCTCACGGGCTGTAAACTATGCTTCACTCCACAATTTCGCAGAACGTTTCTTCAGACGACAGACGGTATCCTGGCAAGCCAGCAGCTTCAGCAAGATCCTTGATATTACGCACAGCCAGGTTTTCGGGCACTGGCTTCGAGATCTGGTCATCGATGCGACGCCCAAGTACGCCAAACGGCTCTGGGAAATTAACACATGGCTGTTCGATAATCAGGAGCCAAGCGACAGGCGGGACTTGTACCTCATCGAGCAGAAACAGATCATGAAAACCGACGAGGAAAACGCTAAATTTTGGAGTGAGACGAGAAATGACCAAAAGTCACTGGTCACTGTTTTTCGCAAAGCTAGACATTTGAGATCAATCACTTTCGCATACGACAGCATGCACAAGAACTATGGCACATTCGGTCGCAGGTACTGCGAGAGCAGTCAGAATGAGATGAGCAGGCCTTTCGTATCGACCATGGAAGCAATTGTTACCTCGGGCCTCACTATTGAGGAGATTACAATTCATGACACTAGAAAACATGGAGCTGTCAGTCTTGGACGCCTAGAATCGTTAGCTCGGCATCTGTCAAAGTTTGACGGGGCCTTTGAACAGCTACGAACGCTCAATCTGAACCTGCGAGACTGGCGCCATCCCGATGAAGGATTCGAAATGCCGTCCAAGCATCTTTCGTTCGCTGTGCGGTTTCTCGCCAAATGCCGAAACGTACAGGACTTGACTCTATCTTGTTTTAGCAATCTCGAGGCCGATACTTTCACCCAAATGGCAGAAAACTGCGAGTTCCCGTACGTATCACCTAGCACCAGCTGCATGCAGCAATACAGAGCATAGAAATTCCTAATACGGTCACTAATTTGTGGCTATCTTTAGACACCTGAAGATTTGCAATCTCGAGCTATTCCACGTCAACGAAGCAACCCTCTTCGATTTTCTTGCACTGTCGAAAAGCACACTACGGAGTCTTTCTCTACGTCACATCATTCTTCGAGACAGAACATCTGACTGGGCTCGAGTGATGCGCCGTCTTGCTGATGAGCTGGAATTGGAAAGTATCAGCTTGGAGAAGCTGTTTGCGTTTTCGTATGCCAGGATTGGATTCGGTAATACCATCAACAGTCTCTTGAATCTTGATGGGCCGCAACTTACCGAAAATCTGAATCACCACGCAGCACAGATCATTGTCGGTAACTGGGGCCCCGCATGGCATTTGGCATTGGTTGCGTATCCATTCGAAGGATTGCACGCTTAGCTGGACTCCACAACCCCAATCTTTGGGAACGGTGACGAGGTAGTGGATACTGAAAATATGACTAGAACGGGGTCCCTGTGCAAATTCGATGCACAAATCTGCATGACACTGCCTGCATCTCATACCCAACTCCCCACTTTAATTCTTGTGAAGATCATCGAAGACCGCCATATTGCAAATCAGCCTTGCGAAGGTCATCTCCCCTATCACTTGTGTATACGGCTGATATAAACGCGGCGTTGGCTGCAAGATAGCGGGAGGCGCTTGAAAACAGTCGTTCATTCGCTTGAGGCCGCGTCGGGCCGCAGGCCCCCAATCCTTCGATCCCGTTGCGCCGCCTCCAACTTCCAGCCCTCGGGATTGACCTAGTAGCGCTGACAGTCTCTATTGGTTATCTGAAGGCAAAACCACTCCTTCGACTCCGGGCTTCATTAATTCGCGGGAATCTTGTCCAGGTCGCAGCATCTCAACGGGGATTTAACGTCCCACAGGATGCGGTCAGGATCAGGAACCATGTCGGTTCCTTGGACCCGGGCTCAGGCTCTCCTTTGACTTCGCCGACTTGAGGAGCTGGTGGGCTTAAACCAACAGATCCGCATCCAACTCATTTTGACGATTTTGCCATCCTCTAGGAATTCATACGAGCAACATCAGCACAGTACAAAGACATCGCGCCCCAAGTTCTCGCCTCGGCTCTGGAATATCCACGAACGGGACGATCAGTGTGCCGAATGCCTTCGAATTGGCTCCGGTCAAGGCTCAAGACATGAATCTCACTCGACCAGTGGCACCTGCACCTCCTGGCATCACCGCAAACTTCGATAACCCTCCCAACGAAGCTGTCCTAGCATACTCTACACTCATCACAACGCTTGTTTGTGCGACAATATTTACATGGTTTCGCCTTCTCGTGAAATTATGTATCGTGAGAAAATTCCACCTGGAAGACTGTACGCTAAACCGTTGCGAATGAAGCGCTGAAAGACTGACAAGAACCAGATATCATACCTTTCGCATGGATTGCCACCATCGGACATGCCGTTCCTCAATTCCTCATTTACGATTTCGCTCCCATCATTCACAGCTGGGACATGCGACTCGAGACTTTGTCGACTCTCCTAGTCTACCATCGCGTGGGAAACATCTTCTACAACTTGTCAATCATGTTTATTAAAATTGCCATGCTCATTCAAGTCTTACGGTGTTTCGTGCCACGAGGCTCGCAGTCGAAAACCTACTACGCCGTGCACGTAATGCTTTGGGTGACAGCCATGTACTACATAGCAGTCATCATCGCGATGTTGCTTAGCTGCACACCGATCAAGAAGGCATGGAGCCCGCGAATAAAAGGGAAGTGCCATGGATGGGGTGTGATTACAATGACGACGGCGATATTCAATCTGGCGAGTGATCTGGCGATACTGGCGCTGTGTCAGTGGGTGATATGGGCTGTGGTGCAAGTGGACAGAAAGCAGCGACTGAAGCTCAGCGTGGTGTTCTGTGCGGGTATCATGTGAGTATTCTCAAAATGAGTGTCATCTGGCCCTTCTGACCATACACAGCCCAAGCGTGTTCGCAGCCCTGTGTCTTTACTACAACAACATGACGATGCACGGCATCGACATTGTGCACTCATCAGCCCTCATGTCCCTCGCCTGCTACGGAGAGATGGCATCTGGAATATTCGTCCTCTTCCTCCCCGTTCTCCCGCGCTTTCTCTCGTGGCTCAAGCAGAAACCCCTGCTTCCAACGTACCTCAGCCGCGACCGGGCACGAGCATCGAGCCGGCTCGACTTCTCCGACATTGGAGTGGTGGAGCGCGACGAAGATCACAACGGCAGGAGCTTGTGGCACATCAGCTATTCACAACACAATGGAGAGATTGGATCAGAACAAAAGATCTGGGATGGACAGGACTATCGATATGTACTTCCAAAGACCGCGCATAGTGGCGCGAAGTCAATTTCCGGAGACAGCTCAAGCTGTAGCGCGAAAACGGACGGTTCTGATAATGTATAGAATAGAGCGAATATGATATGACGACTCCAAAACCCAGTGCAATGGTATAGTTACGAGCACTGTTTCATATATTAGCCGCTATTACTCACATGTGTCCTACCAAAAGTAGGCTGGCGCATAAGTTTGTATTGTTTAGTGACCACTATTAGCTCTTGCTATTCAGTTCAGATGTACGTCATAGGAATAAAGAGGAGGATTTGAGCGAACTGGGTGTTCGGATCGATCGCGAGGGACGCTACAACGACGCGGAATTACCCATTTCGGCATGCATTCGTGTTTGACGAGCAGAAAGAGCATGAAGGGGCCGAGCTCGAAAATGCACGGTTCGTCTGACATGCGCAACGCAATCTCCGCCGTACGACAATGTTGGGTACGATTGCGAACGCGTCCCTCGTACAAGTACGCAGCCCTTCGCTAGGTACCGCCATCCAGGTACTCCCTTCGACGAGGATGTCGAAGACGTGCTATATATAGGGAGGTGCGAGCGTTGCGCCAACACGACTGCTTTAGGTAGTCGGAGTAGCCTTGAGTAGGAGTATCACAGACGCATCTTTGAACGCGGAAACGGTTCTGGACGATTGCATCGTGGTATCTACATCGATCGCCCCATCGCCCAAGGCACTGGTCTAAAACTCCAGGACTTGCCGTCCAGATACGTTTCAAGACCTGCCATCAAAACACATGTACATCAACGGGAAAACATATTTACAATCCCATCATACCACCCACCCCACCACTAAAAAATCTCCTGATCATCATACGCCCTCACGCTCTCCAGATGCGCTTTGACCTGCGAATAATCCCGACAAACTACATTTGATTAGCTCGACCCCTCGTGATCCTTTCCCGACAAAACTCACTATGCTTGCTATCCCACCCATCACTCCCCCCATTATGATCCGGAAACGTCGTTTCCAGCCCCTCCAAACTCAGATCCGCGCTGCACATGATCGCCTGCCGCATGTAATCGAAGCAGTGGATCATGTGCCAGTGGTGGTCTTCTGGCAGCGGCGTGTTGCTGGTCAGGCCGGAGTAGACCTCGACGACGGCGTACAGGCAGTGCAGTTGGTGCGTCATGGAGGTGGTGAAGACGGTTTTATTGGGCCAGACGATGGGCGTAGGGAGGTCGTGGTACTTCTCGGGGTGGCGAATGTGTTGGAAGCCCATGCCGACTGGGGAGGGTTAGCAGTGCGGGAAGGGGTGGGGGTGGGGGGAAGGGGGTGGGGTACTGGGTAGGAGCTCGTTCCAGGCGCGCAGGACTTCGGGCTGGAAGAAGTCGGAGGTGTTGTAGGGGGCAAAGGTTTGGTTGATTTTGAAGGTTTGGATTTGTGTTGGGACTGGTGAGTTGTTAGTGAGTTGTGCCTGAGAATGTGGTGGGATGGATGTACTGTGAGGGCCGAAGCCTGTGATGTCGCCGCCGACTTCTTTCTCGCTCGTTGTTCGCTGTCCTAACCATCCCTCTAGTAATAGTCCTTGGTCCTTTGCTAGTAATCCGACAATTATGAGTTGTAGCCCAATCACGAGGAACCACCGTGATGCTTTCAAGACAGAGGTGCAGACATTCCTCTTCGACCGTTTTGTCCTGCTCGAAAAGTTTTCTGCGGCCCATTCTTTCTCCATGCCAACCAGCGACTCTACTTCGGTGGACGAGTCGTCATCGTGGTGGTGATGGCTGTCCGATCGAGGAACGTTCTTGTACTCGTGCTCAGGCTGCATCGTGAATCCTTAGACAGCGAACGGAAACGGCTCCAGAGCCTCTTGATATCAGAGAAAAGAAGAAAGTGTGAGCACAGCTACAGAAGACAAACACGGCGGGCACACGCAGGACAAGTATCCCCAGGCCATCGCCCGCGCGCGCATCGGGTGACGCTTAGAATCTGGCACCCGCCATGCGTCAAATCCGCGTCCTGCAAAATGCCGCGAGCTGTCCATGGCGAAAGCAGCAAGGCGGGAGGGCAGTTCTAGGCGCGCGAGCGAGGTTTGAAACGCCTGCATGTGCGGAGACCAGCCCCTGTCCGTTCGATCGTTTTGCCTGCGCAACCGCCATTGGGCGCTGCGCGACGCCACACCAGGCGCATGGGGGGTTCTGAGACGTTTCTCCGCGAAAAGAGAGTCCGTGGAGGCCAAGACCAAACGGTGGTGAATCGCCAAGAGTAGGACGCTAGTTAAACGCCGGGGGTGCGGACGCGAAGGAGTGCCACAAAGCTTAAGAGGCGGATGATGGAGAAAGAAGGATAACTGTACGGTATAATAGCCCTATGGTAGGAGGCTTATGCTGTGCGGTTGGGGGTGTTGGGATTATTAATGTTGGGCCGCTTCGACCACGATCCCGAATTTTAGTGACTCACAACACCTCAGCACGCGCTTAGGTATTGTTGGCCAATAAGACATGTACCAAGGTAACAGAGGCTCAGCAAAGAAAAAAACATCAACAAACGATAAGCAGATCCGACGTTGCGTGCCGAAGGGCTGAGGCGAGCGACCAAGCGAATTGATGTGCTTTCCACCTCTAACATCTGAATTAATGTGGTTCTCAGTATTGGTACACTGTGCATTGAAGGTTAGTGTATTTCAGTACTCCTAGAAGCCATCAACTAGCGGAACGCCTGGTATAACTACTGTATGATAGCTAGCTTGCACCAGCAGGAAACACGTCCCTCATGCTCCATGGGAGGTTATGGCCAAAACGGCCCGGACGAAAATCCACTTCAATCAATCACTCATGTTCTCCAGCAACTTCTGGCTAACGGTTTGTGCATTCTAGATGAGAATGCTGGGTATCTGCGCGAGACTGTTCTCCGTCATGTATCGTAAGATGAATTGAATGCTCATTTGCATATAATATACTGCCACCGTGGTTGGATAGTCGAGATCAACCTATGTGACCCGAGCTCTTCGAATTTCTGACTTGTTGGACTGTATGGCAATGGAAACTCGAGATTGAACGAAGACATGTAATCGAATCTGTAGGATAGTGCAGAATGTCTCGAGTCTGGTAGACTTTCAATTGCATAGTTATTAGGGGCTACCACGGCGTAGCAACACCCAACCTGGCGCTTTTCAAGCCGGAACGGTGGAGAATACGCTGTCTCAGGCCTCTCAGGAAGGCGTAGATCATCGCCAGCGTGTTGAAGTAGTTTTGAAGCGCTCCATGCCAGTGCTGCGCAGTATAGCTGAAAAGACGAATGCCACTAGTCCGAGAGATAATGTTGGGAGTGTAGGTCGCAGGTGCTTTAAATTTGAGTGGGAATCCTGAATTTTATGTAGACTTGTGTGTGTGTGTGTGCATGTGTGACCTCGGAAGAGGTAGTTAAGCTTTCGGTAATAATTATCTGTCAAACATCTCCACTAGCAATGTCTCAAGGCTTAAATAGACCTGTCGTATCGCGTAAGGTATATGATGCTACAAGAACTGACAATATCGTCTCGATCAAGTTACCGCGCGACACAAAGATCACTGCGGATGACCCATTTCTCGCCCTCCAACACCTCGCGACCCTCGTGGAGCATACATTCAGCCCCATGTCGGTGCAATAGAGCGAGACCAACCTCCAGGTCCACGACGAAAGGTTCAGGCGCGGGCGCTTTGCCCTTTTTTGGTGCCTCGGGGTAAAATACTGTTTCTCCGCCGATGCATCCAGTCGCAGGGGCCGTGAGGTACAGGAGCAGCGTCCACGTCGTTCGCGCTGGTTTGGGCGGGTCCCCAGGAAGAACGATATTGTTAAAGTCGTCGTAATGCTGATCAAAAAACTGGCCTTTCTTGTATCGATAGATGCGAATATTCGGGTTCAATCCGACCACGTTACCTCCCCATAAGGCTCTCCTCTCGGCGTCGTTGGCACCCAGGGTACCATCATCATTGATGCCGAGAACCAGGTTTTTCAGCGCAGTGTCTTTCCAAAGCCGCTCCGCAAAGGCAGGGTCATCAACCTGGAAGCGGTCATTGACGCGGACTGCGTCACCTCTCTTCGGCTTTCCAGGAGTAGTCGTCAGTGGCAGCGACTGCAGGAACGAGACATAGTGCTTGCAGAGTGTCGCCGTCCAAAAGTTTGAGATGGTCACAATCTGGCCCGGCAACGATTCGTGAAGCGACAGGTCGGCTTCTGGAACGAGCGGCGAGAACAGTGGCCACTGAGGTGGTGGGTCTGGTGGTGCCTTCCCCACGGGCTCTGCTTTTGCTCTTCTCTTTGGAGCCATGGTCACCAGCCTTGAGCTTGGATTTAACGAGTCACTGGGTGGGGTCGAAGGACTGGTTGTCCTGGGGATTGGTCGTGGTCAACTCTGGTACGTAGTGAAAGGGTAAATTTTGAGAAAATTATAACTGTCGCCCCTCTACACTTTCACACTCCTCCGTACTTTGCCTTCTATCCTCCGCTCCCACTCAAACTGAGTGTCTTGCCGGCACCCACGACAACCGCGCACAAAACCGGAAGGATAGCAACGATTCACAACGGAAAAAACGTACTCATGGACCTGGACGTGGAGCATGTATTCCTTCCGATTATGGGCGATGCAGAGTATACATGGAATGTGACGCCAGACGAGGACATAATGGAGTGGACAGCGCGATATGGATATGGCGGCGCCGGCCAAGCGCCCGAAAGCCAAGCACCACGTGCTTCCAGTAGCGGTTGGGATGTGGAACAGTTGGTGGCCGACGAAGACGCACTTGACCCATCGCAGTCTTGGGGAATTTATCACGACGGCACGATCAATCAAGAGGACTACCGACACCTGGACTATCTCTATGGTAAGTACTGTTCCTACTGCCGTTGCTCGGTCACTGGGCGACCCCTGCCCCTGCTCCGGAGCCGCCGACTGACCGACTGCACAGACTTCCACCTCCCCTTTGAACACGACGATGGCTTCCGCAGCATGTGCCTTGTGAGCGACCAGCCAGCGTCTCTGCACACTGGTGATGCTTCTGCCGGCCACAATGTCCTCTCTCCCCTCGACTTCGACACCGACATGGCCAGGGAAAGCGCGCCCGACGATGCGCCCAGCGCGCCTGCCCTCCACCACGATGCGGCAGGAGCCATGGACGTGTCGCTGCTCCCTCCCTCCGCCTTTGCCGACGCCCCAGCTACGACCCTCTCCTTTGCCGACGCTTCTCTGCTCACCGCCTATCACGACTCGAACCCGCCGCCCGACGAGCAGATGCAGCTCCAGCTCCAGCATCAGCATCAGGACCAGCACCACCACAGACTGACTGCCTACGCCCGCCTCCGATTCCGCGATGGCTCCTACTACATGCACACATACCAGGTCATCCTCGGTCGTGATCCTCACATGGTGCGCCTGGACAATGCCCGCCTCAAAGACGCCATGCGGTTGCAAGATGCTGGAGACGACGACGCGGCAGACGCTGCCTTGCTGCAGGAGAGCAGGAGGCGCAGACGACGCTATCATCGCCGCTATCGCGGCTCTCGCAGCGTCGTGAGCACATCAGGCGGCATCGTAAACGCTCCCGTGGACGCTTTGCCCACCCAATATCAGCAGCAACGCCGCCAGAGTGTCGCCTCCCAGTCCCTCAGCTCCTCGTCACACCACCCCGGTGCTTCAGGTCAAGATGCCGAGTCGCCAGAGCACGCCCCTCAGGACGTCCTTCTGCAGGCTTTCGAAGAGCTCCCCGATCAATTGGACAGGCACGTTGCGGATGATCCCCACGAGTTGGCTTTTGTACCCATTCACCCACAGCACATGGCCTCACTCGCTGGCGTTGCAAGTGCAAAAGGCATTTCCCGTCAGCATGCCAAGATATACTACAACTTTGACCGGGCCGGCTTCGACCTCGAGGTCCTCAGCAGCAACGGAATGTACCACGAGGAGACGTTCATCCGCAAGGGAGCCATCAGACAACTCGAACACGGCGACAGGATGGTCATCAGTGCGGTTGAGATTGCCTTCTTCTTGCCGGATGTAGCCCTCACAGAGGAGCAACGTCTTCGTCAAGAGTCGACCTCCCGCCCGATGAGTTTTGCCTTCGAAAATGGCCAAGGCGAGCTCGAACGCGAGGCAGTGGATGACTCGGGAAGCGAGGATCTCAGCATCAACCCGAAGCATGTCTTCCACATGCCTGTCGCGCAGGACGAGTACTCAGAAGACGAAGACGGCCTTGCGCAAGAGGATCAGGACGACGACATTCCATCCACGCCCGAGCCTCGTGCGAGGAAACAGACGGTGAAGCTAAAGTTGAAGAACAAGAAACCACAACCACCGCCACAACCCCCTGCCAAGGATGCCAAACGTGCCCATAAACGTAAAGCAGCGCGGGATCCAACACCCCCGGAACCTCCCGCCAAGAAGCAGAAATCGAAAGCCAAAGAGCCACCAAAGGAGCCGTCCAAGGACAAGGCCAAGGGTGCTGCAAAGGAACCTTCCATGAATAAATCGGCCGAAAGGGTGGAGAGCGCGAAGACCCCAAAGCTTCCAAGCCCAGTGCAGCTCAAGAAGCCAGGCGCCGAAGTTGATGAGCCAAATGATGACTTTGAGTTTCATGGCGTACTGACGGCTGAGATACTACAGCAACATGGCCTGCCTGAAATCCTCATAGGACATAAGATGGAGCAACGAAAAGGCCCAGGACGTCCACCAAAGGACGGCATAATGTCGAAGCGAGAACGTGCTGGTTTGGCTAAGTGGGCAAAGGAATTGACCAAGGCCCAAGCTGACGGGAAAGACACCACCGAACTATCCATGTCCATTCCCAAGGCCGCCAAGGCACCGCGACCGCGTAAAGACTCAAATGCACCTGAAGGCGATGAGACTGTTCGAGAGACCGTCGAAAAGGGCGACGCTGAGGGGCCTTTGACCGAGAAGAAGCCGCCAAAGGCAGCTAAACCAACTCGAACGCCTTCTCCGCCGATGCGCATCGAAGACTATACAGAGGAGCAACTTCAACGTCCTTCGGCCAATTATGTTGTCCTGATTCACGAAGCCATATCTGCATCCAAGACGGGACAGATGAACCTGCAACAGATTTACAACTACATCGAGAGGAACTACCCTTGGTACAAGTTCAAGACGACAACCAGCGGGTGGCAATCGAGTGTTCGGCATAACCTGGGACAACATGACGCCTTCGTCAAGGGAGACAAAGAGGGTAAGGGTTTCAATTGGAAGATCAATCCTGCCATCTCAATAGAAAAGGAACGACGGAAGCGGCAAGTCAGCCCTACACCTGCTGGTCAAGTCCAACGCCAGGGATACCCGCCTACTAACGGATATCCTGTACCCTATGGGCAGCCAGGGGCTCCTTGGTATCCTGGCATGGCCCCTCAAGGACCTCCTCCAAATGGTCTGTCGCAGGCGCCTCCTCCCAATCTAGGCCCTCGTCTTCCACCAAGTCTCGCACGCAATGCAGCAGCAGCTCCTGCGCCCCAATCAACATCGGGCGCGTCTCCTTATGCATCGCCTTGGGCTGGCGGAATTGCGGCCGGAAGTCCTCCAAACTCGGCTCCTCGCCCATTCCCACCGAGCACCTCCCAATCTCTCCCGTCAACGTCAGCATCTGGCTATGGTCTCCTCCTTCCGACAAGTGCACCACAGGCCCCACTCGGCACCTACACCACCCCAGGCGCCCAGCACCATCATCCAGGTGTGACATCCGGCAGCCCTTATGCGAATGTGCCAGTTCCAGCTTATGCTCCCCATAGTGCGGCAGGTCCCTCGCCGCAACCACCAAATGCAACCTCTTCAAACGTTGCGTCCCAAGCTTCAACCCCGGTCCAGCAACAGAGCGTCCCTGCATCCTCCAAGAGCGCACACCCCCCTTTCCGCTATCCGCCGACAACAAACTATTCGCTCGTTCTCCAGCTAGAAGCATTCCGCGGAACATTTCTAAAACTCGAACCGAACGCCGTCAACATCATCGACACCGCCTACCAAGCACTCCTCGATGGTAAAGATGATTCACAACTTGGCGAACAAACCAGGCGCCTTTGCGGGCTCATCCGCAATGTAAGTATCATCAAATCTCTGCTGGATGCAACGGGCGGTGCTGCCAGCAAGGAGGAGCGACCAACCGAGATCGGTACAAAAGATGCCAAGGCGAATGAAGACCAGGTGCACCTCATTGCCGCAACGGAGCTGCCCCAATCAGCAGCATCGGCGGCAGCAGTGATTGCTGCAAGTGGTGCAGCTACCGAGGCAACTATGAACCTGCCCTCTGCTAGACAGCCCGAGAGTGCAGATGCAACGCCCGCCACGGTCCCTGCAGCATCATCGGGGCCCCCTCAGGCCTTTGTCCCAAACATGACTGGCCCTCCACCACCCCTCCCACCCCAAGCCTCGCGCCCCAGCGTCGAACCTCTGACGCCCGTCCCAGGATCTCCGGCTGTAGGACCGCCACTCAAACACGTACTCCCCGGCGGCTCCAAACCGAACGACACCACAGCCGGCGCGACGGAAGACTAGTCGTCCTGCCCGACCCTGGGGGAAACCCCAACTTTTCTCGGCGGGAGCGCGATCGACTATTCGGTGGACAACCTTTAAAAAGTGATTTGCATTGCTGCGTTTGATGCTGGCTGGCGCACTGTCTCTCTTTCGGGGGAAAAAAATTCAAACGGGATACCCGGACGGCGCCCTGGATTCGGTTGGGCATGTTCTTATTTTGCGTGGTATGAGCGTGGCGATCGGGCATTGGGAATGAAATGAATGCACGCACACGGCACGGCATGACACGGCAAAGAGAATGCGGTCTGGGAAATTGGAGTTTGGCGATAATAGAATTAGTAAGGATGTTTGCGGTGGTGGACACGGTAAGCGTTTTCCCTGGTTTATTAGTACGTTGAATGGCAGATATGCATGAATTGTGTTTTGTGATGTATGCACGCATCTTCGTGACCGACGTCCCCTTTGGAAATTGATGGATCATTGTGGCCAGTTATCATTGTTTAGAACTTGTAAGACACTGCAACGGTCGCTAAATGCACTTGACGACGAAATTCGAAACAGACACCGTCCTGTGCATGTTTGAATTAGATTCGCTAAGGTATATGAAGCCCATCGTCATCCTCAGGCCAGTTGTGGATTCCGCCCCACCCTTCTGAGGAAAATTCTAGAATGCCTTTGTCAAATCAGACGCACAAAAAGAAGAAGAATAAGAAGAAGCGGAGGAGGTGCAGAATCGTCCCTCGAAAAACAGCGTCCCAAAATACACCGTAAACACCAATGACTATGGCTGCCTGGTCCTAATCTGCTTGCTCCCATCCGCGCTGTGTATCTCGAGTATCAAGGGCGCCCGTCTTCTACATGGCCATTTCAGCCTGCAGTTTCCGCAGCTCCTCCTCTTCGTCGTCTTCCTCGACCCGCACGGGTTTCTTGCCTACGGGCTCGTGTTGCGCGGCGGTAGGCAGTCTGCCGACCTTGTCCTGCGGCACCGTGCCCGTGTTGAGCATCTGTTCGTCGAGCTGTTCCTGCTGCAGCTCGGCCAGCTCCTCGTCCAGGTCGTCTTCGTCGATGTTCTGCGCGCCCACGCCTTGTGTGATGGCTTCGGAGATTTCCTCGCCGATGGCGTGCTGTTCTCGGAGGCCTTCCCTGTGATGTGTGTGTCAGCAGAGTGTGCATGTGCGTGCAGGTGAGCGCGTGACTGGTGCATGGGGGGGCGTACATGACGTCGTCTACGGTTTCGATGGTGAGGCCTGCGTGGATTTGCTTCATGGCGGTGCCAGCATTCTTCATTGCGTCCAGCGTCTCCTTGTTGATGTTGGCCGTCTCGATCGAGTATATCTCCCGCTCGAGCGTCATGATCTGCGCGCTTGTCTGCTCCAGAGAACTCTCGAACTGCTTCTTTCGCCTGAGTGCTGCCTTGGCCGCTGGGTTCGTGTCAGGAAATGCTGCCCAACAGGGCCGAGCCTGGCTTACCACTCTTGTTGCTCGATACGTATTTCCGTGCAATGTTATCCTGCTCGTCCATTTGGTTCTGAAGGTGCTTCTCGCGCTTGTTCAGCATTTCTAACTGTCCCCGCAGCTGGAGAATGGCCTTCTTCGGAGCCTCCTTCGACTTCTGATTCCCCCCGCCAAACCAGCCAAGGCCCCACCCAGACATGGTTGTGTTGTGTTCAAGAATGCGAACCGACTTCAGATAGTGATTATAGATGCCTAGAAGTGTATCCAAAGAGTCGAGGCGCAATACAAGGCCTATCTAGAGGGCGAGGCGATATGGAGGAGTGGTGGGGTACGGTATCAGAGGGTGGGCGGACAGGTTGGTTCGGAGCCAGATGAGAGAGAAGGAGATTGGAAGAGGTTATTATGAAGCGTCTGGGAAAGTAGTGCGTCGTCTTTGGGGCGTAGTGGAAGGGTTTGGTGGGTGCCTGGCGAGGAGTGTTTGAGGCAGTCACGGCGAGCGATGATGTCGATGCGCTAGCCCGACGAAGGGCACGTGCGTCAGTCTTGGCGTCGGCACCAGACAATACACATATCCACATGGCCACCATCCATCCCATCTCATGGCACAGCTTCAAGCCCCATGGCGGTTTCTCTTCCCTCGAAGCTAGTCCTTCTATCGGAGCTTGTAAACTGTGAGCGCGGTGCGAAGGTGCGCTTTTTGGGCTGGTACACGCCATCTTCGTCTCCGACCATTCCCGACTGACAAGGCAGCGTCGATGAATACGTCGTCCGCAATGCGTCCCTGAAGCTCAAACACAACTATCCGCCCTCGGAATCGCCCAAAGTTGCGAATGTCAATGTCGAGCACGTCCTCGAGAGCGTGCAACGCACCGAGCTCGATGTCGGCTCCTGGGTGAATGTAATTGGCTACGTGGAGCGGAGGAAAGACGCGGGCATATTCGTCCAAGCTATCGCCCTCTGGGATGCCGGCAACATTGACTTGAAAACATACCAGGCAGCAGTTCAGGCAAGGAAGGAAGCAGGATGAAATGTTCTCGGTGCTCTGTCCAAAATACCGCTGAATGCCCTCCGAAGCAACTCGAAACCCCACTCCAGCGTCACGACCAAGACGTTGAGGGGAAACATCCCTAGATCTGCAAAAGACCCGATGCCTGCTTCAGCAGCCCATGCGTCGTCGAGCTAGGAGCCTAACGGTAAACAGCAACAAACTTGCATTACCAAGCCCGGTTCCTGCACCTCTATCAATGACCCTGTGTATACGCCCGCGACAGCAGAAGCAACAATGTCGTCGCCTTGTACTCAATCACTTCATAGCTCGTAAAATGCAGAGCGCTCCAGGTCCTAGGTAGATTCCAAGCATATCGAATACTCAAACACCACAGCCTCAGTCCAGTATGGCAGAACACAATGCCGAATGGATGATGAAAGCATTAAAAATCTGCACAGCATCATGATACCGCTTTAGATTTGTGTATTCATCTCTAGGACCAGTTAGAAACATGCATGAGACGGAGGTGAATTTTCTAGGATGCCCGGCTCTCCAACCCATAGCCGAAAGGCTCCGACTGGCATTCTTCTTCGTATACCAAACCACACTGGCTTCTCGTCTGGGAACGAATGCAACTGTAGCCATTCATAAAATTGTCGTAACGACCTAGCTCGCTTTCTTTGGCAGGTTCGCTTGCTAAAATGCGAACATTATACTCTTTCGCACCCTGGCAAGCCGAGAACCGGGATGCACGAGAGCGAAAGACTGCGTTCTTACTGGCCGCAGAACGGTAAGACAAGCTGGTTCCGAGGAGCGGCTCGGATATGGCGCCAGCCCAGGTGTCCGATCCCTTCTAGGCCCTTAAAACGTACCCCTGCACCGTTTGTGATACGATCGTGCGTCTATTTAAGCTGACGCCAGTGCTGCTGTGAGTTGACCCGACTTCCCCTCCCACATATACTATAGAATACACGTCGGTGAGCACTCTCGCGTCCAGGAGACAAACCAAGAATTCCAAGAAACGCTTGCCCGAATCAATATACAAGCCGGTCAACATGTCCTCCTTCATAATCCGCGACGTTCGCATCTTTACCGGCGAGAACACGATTCCTGAGGGCTTCGTCTACGTTGAGGATGGCAAGATTAAAGCAGTCGGGCCAACATCGAATACCCCAACTACGTCGATCAAAACCTACTCAAAGCCAGGGCACACATTGCTTCCGGGATTGATCGATGCCCATATTCATGCGGACATGGGAAACCCCGAGGCTCTTCCACAAGCCTTGGTCTTCGGCGTGACGACAGTCTGCGAGATGCATAATGAGCTTCCCAACGTGCTCAAGCTGAGGAAGCAGGCGCAGCAGCCAGACACGGCGAGCTACAAAACCGCAGGCCAAGCGGCGACGGTCGAGAACGGGTGGCCTATTCCCGTCATCCTGGCGCATGACAAGCGTCCAGAGACTGCTGCCGAGATTGCGAAATGGCCAAAGCTGTCCAACAGGGAGAACGTTGTCGAGTATCTAGAATGGACGACAAAGGAAATGCAGCCAGACTATATCAAACTCATGCACGAATCTGGGACCAGCATGGGAATGAAGCTCCAGTACCCTTCAGTTGAGCTGCAGAAAATCATCATTGAGGAGTCCCATAAACGTGGACTCTTGACGGTCGCCCATGCTCTCAGCTTGAAGGACACGCTTGAGGTGCTGGAAGCAGGAGTGGATGGTTTGACGCACACCATCTTTGATCAACCGCCCACGCAGGAGCTTGTCGATGCCTACAAGAAAAACAACGCCTGGGTGAATCCCACCCTTGCCACCATCGGAAGCTTAACGAAAGAGGGGAAGGACTTGCAGCACAAATTTGCCCACGATGAAAGAATCCAGAGTCATCTCAACGAGAAGAGGGTAGAAGCCTTGTGCAATTGCATGGGGTTTTCAGCACCCGACAGCAAAGTCGAGTACGCCTATGAAAGTGTGCGAATGCTGAGGAAGGCTGGGATCGATATTATCTGGTAATAAACCTCTCTAACTTTACTAGCGTTGCTGACTCTAGGCAGTGGCAGTGACGCGGCAGGGCCAGCCTTGGGAACGGCATTTGGGATGTCCATACATCATGAGATGCATCTGTTCGTCCATAAGATTGGGATGACACCAGAGGAAGCCTTGCAATCAGCCACAAGCGTGACGGCGAAGCGCTTCAAGTTCGATGACCGCGGAAGGATTGCAGAAGGACTGAATGCCGATCTTCTGTTGGTCGAAGGTAATCCTTTGGAGGATATCGACGCGACACTGAATATTCGCGGCGTGTGGCGTGATGGAGGCATTTGCAGCGCCTATGCGTCGAAGATATAACCGTGGGTGATACACGTTATGCATGCAGAGGGAGCATCATCATTCGACATTCCTCAACGCTTTGATAGATGCTCCTGTATTATGCAATCTTTGACAAACGTTGAGCTTGTGCACCGTGTTGAGTCCCATCCGAACTCCTGAGCTTGGACTTGCCCCGCGTCACGCCTTACTTTGTGGCATCCCAACGGCCTTCATGCAGTACCTTTTGCCAACCCACCCTTCGATTCGAAATAATGATCCACTTGGGATTTCGGATTCTGAGAATCCCCTGCAAGCCGATGTACTCGACACCATCATCTCCACCGCTCTGAGCCGTCTATACGCCTCCAATACTCCTATCGAACAAACCCTCCGCACCGTAATCGAAGAGATTGCGTACACAATACACGGCAATGGATCGATTGACACACGTTTTCTACAAGAACAGCTCACAAAGGAACCCGGGCTCGCCTTCTCCGATTCCTTCCCCGGCCTTCTTAACGCGTCGCGCACACTCGCAGAGCAGTTCCCGACACACACACTCGAGCCTCTACGTGCAGCAGGAGACACAGTGACGTGCAGCGGATCTCAGATCAATGCTCTTCTAGCGCATCAGTATCTAGGAACGCTATCACAACATGAAGGAGTCACATGGGGTCGTCCAGATCTTACTTCATGGTTCGCCGGCGACCCAGCGCATCCAAACGCGCTCCTAGCCTACCTCTGGACACTACTGGACCTGTACGCGACCGGTGGTTACGCAACCACCGACCGCTTCACATTCTCCATGTACACGGCTGCCATGATGCCCGATCCCTCACTCTGCGACAGGTCCCCCAACGTGCATCTCCACACCGTAGCCGAAGAATCCGAGCCGTCGGCAGCAGTCCGTCCCACCTTCGTCCTCGTAGCCGCGCACTCGCAGCCCGGCCCAGGACCGACCGCCACGCAAGAAGAACGGCTGCAAGCTGCTTCGCCCGCTCTGAGCACGTCTGCGCTCTTTGTGCCGATCATACCTGATGACGGGGCAGTCGTTACCTCTGCGTTTCCGGTGCATTCGGGGTGGAAGGGACACAATCGAACTGCTCGCTTGATTGAGCTATTCGAGCATGGGAGACAGCCTAGACGGCATTACATCTTGGTAGATGCTCTGGAACTGGATGTTGGGGAACAACCGGAGTGTGGGTTGAAAGACTTGCAACCTGGAAGGGTGCAGCGGGAGGTTAGAAAGCTGTATGCAGCCTTTTCAGGCGCTGCTTTTACACATGGACAAGAGCAGGGAGAGGGAAGTTGTGTGGTTGAGGCCGGCGCTTGGGGGTGTGGCGCCTTCGGGGGTAACGTCTTCGTCAAGACTGTCTGCATGATGATTGCAGCAGCTATGACGGGCGTCGAGCTGCACCTCACGCTACTCGAGTCCAGGAAAGACGATGTGGCCGTCGTTCGATCACTTTTGGAAATGACTTGGACAGGAGGGGAGCTGTGGAGGCGTGCGACGAGTCCACAAGCTTCGCACGCTGATCGACCTCTCCATCTGTTCAATTGAAGCTGACACTTTGATCGTCTGTGTGGTCGCCTAGTATGACTTCGGCCCCTGGCAAAATCTACCAATCAAAACCCACCGTAGGGCCTGATGAAATGATCACTACGCGGAGCGAAAGCTCCCCATAGCCTTACACAGCGCTTGATCTGCCCTACAAATTTAGGGTACGGGGTAAATCTAGGCGGCCTGCAATGACTACGGTATATCACAGGCGCTGAAGTTCAAGACGTCAATAGATCATCAGCATTGTTTGCGTCTTCGAAGAAACATATTACTTGTCGACTCAAGTGCCGCCCACGCTTTTGAGAATAGGTAGGGCCTTGCCCAGTTGCGGCTCGATCTCGACGTCGGGGTTCAGATGAAAACCAATCCTTGCTTCGATTTGTTTGAGTTGTGCTTCCTTTTGGTCTATGATCAAATTAGTAGCTTTCCTAAAGTTATAGCTTGTAGCTTGAAGTACTGGTCAATGTGGGTATTTCGGTTTCACTATCAGTATCTGAGTTGCTATGCACACTAACTTACACACCTCACAATCAGGGACCACAAAATCTGTTAACTTCAAAATTCAGAATCTATTCGCTCATATAAACCAAAGCTAAAAAGGTATCAACAAAAACAAGCGCTCAACCTCACCTCCCCCGACTCCCATCACCTCCTAATCGCCCCCTCATTAACATGCTCCCACATCTTATCATGATCCACATCCCCCGAAGACCCATCGGGCTTCAAATGCCCCCCCGCCTGCGCCATCCTCGCCGCCTCCACATTCCTTTCATACTCCTCATGTGCCTCCTTCTCCGTAACCTTATAATCCTTGCCCGGGCGCGCCACAATCGCCCCCACCAACGGCACCCAACTCATACTCCGATACACCATGCACATGTACATGCTCAGCCCCGTAATCAGCACCTCCTCCGTCGCCTGCTTGTCCCACGCCAGCGGCCCAAACATCTCGACGCTGGCGAATTTCTTGATGCCAAAGTACTTTGGGTTGAAGCGCGCCACGAGACGCCCGGACTCGTCCAGCAGATCGAAGTCGAAACATTTTACCCAGGAGTTGGCTTTCCATGTCATTACCGCGGGCTTGTGCGGGTCCGTCGCGTACGCGAGAGACGCGTAGTTGTAGCGTGTCATGAGCTTCTTGGCTGCTGAGATTCGCAAAGCGCGCCCGCGGTGCGTCGCATCGATGTCGATGTGCACGGCGCGCACGCGCGAGGTGCCAATGATGTCGGTGTCGTCGGCGAGGGTGGATGCGTCGCTGTTGATGCTGACTGCATCTGGGTCTTTTTGCATGGCGGCCGTCACGGCGGCGCCGGTTTTGAAGGTCGATTTCATGGTCCAGCCATTCCACTTTTGGAGGTAGAGGGGCTCGGATTCTTCGTTTTCGCGGATTATGCACGTGTATTTGCGCCAGGAGAAGTCGACGAAGAGGGTGCGGTCGGGGGTGGGGTCGGTGCTCATTTTGGGGGTTGGAGGGGTTGGAGAGACTGGAGAGGGTTGTGGATTTGTGGTGGGTAGTGGATTTGTGGTGGGTAGTGGATTTGTGGTGGGTAGTGGATTTGTGGTGGGTAGTGGGGATTTATTTGGAAAGTGTTTGGATGGTGTTGTGATGTTGCTTGTTGATGTCTATGTCATCGAGCGGGATCAACCGCGCCTATATACTTTCTTCGTTGTCGACTACTTTTCAGCCCAGTGCCTTTTCTCACATGAAACTCACGATAAAATGGAGCTCAAAGGATGCTTGGCTTGCATCATCCTCGAGGAGGGCAGTGCTTACTAAACCGCATCCGGCTTTACGACAAGTGCTGGCCAATCAGATATTGCCCGACCCACCACAGCAAGGCTGAGCCGATATTGCTTGGCCATGCTCATTACCGCTTTGGGATATATATATGCAGGCGATGCAAGTGGCGTCACACCAACAACAATCTCTCCAAATCGGTGCGAATACGTGCAGCAAGTTGGACCCATGTGGATTGTGGAATCACTCTCGGCTGAGGCACTAACGTCGGGCCCGAAGGCTTGTGATTGCTCGCTCCTCGATTACACGGCATAATCCGCTTTCTTGGCCCCTCCCTCTGACACTGGACTATCCGTCGAAGACATTAAGAAACCGAAGCGTGTGCATACGAGCCAATTGGCTTGCACGAACCTCCGCGACAATGGGAGGCTTAGGTGATGTTGCCGTCGAACGACTTCCAAGAACCGAGGGACTGCATGGGCGAGAGACAGTCAGCACTGCCCTCATTTGGCTGTGCAATTTAGCAGCATCTTCAAACATCAAACTAGATGATAGCGTCGCGCACCACGACTGGGGCATGGCTCAGCTTCGTACCGCTTCTTCTGGTCCATGGTCCAGGACGTGGTGAGAAGAAACATTTGTCGCAAAGCTTGTAAATATAACCTTAAAGGCACGGTCTTACAATTAGCGTGTAGCTTGAGCAGCCCCTGCAGAGTCAAAGCCACGAAAAGGCCGTCCCCTGAAGATTGGTTGGCATAGCGCCATCTACCTAGTCTCTGCTAACTTAGTCGGTGTTTGCCTTACATCAACCTCTCCGTCTCCGACTAAGCGGCATGGTCTGTTTCTGCTTGGCTGCTCCCTTCCGCTTCAAGGGGGTTTCTTGGCCTTTCTTCTCAGCTCCACCGTTCTTAAGAGTCTCTGTCCTTTCCTTGTCTTTGTCTGTGGCATCTGTGCCCTCCTTGCTTCGGTCCTCTTTGCGCACCATCGCGGCCAGCTTCAAGTATGTAACTCCGACTAGTGCGATGGGTACCTGTATGATCGGTAAACCATGATTGTGTAGACTGCGGACGGCGAAGAACACGAGCTGCTGTAGACCAATGGCAAGTATACAGGTGGTGAGGAGAACGCACAGAATGCCCCGGAGCAAGCTGCCTTGGTCTTTGTACGAGCCGATCCAGAGATAGCTCAAGAGGAAGGCGAGAGCAATGGGGATGCATAGGATGCCGGCAAGAATATCGCGCGTGCGGAGATCACGCAGAATCTCCTAGGCTCGCGTTAGTCAAGATGCCGGTGATTTGGGAAGCTTGCTGAAGCCAGTAGCATCGGTTAAGTTTGCGTCACATGACTCACCCGTGTTTCTGCAAGCATACGCTCTGGAAGCAATCCGCCCATGCCGTCCAGCGAAATTATGTATGCAAGAAGCAACCGCTTCCAGTTTCCGATGATGACGAAGTCGGCCATGTAGCTTGCGATTCGCGACCAGGCGAGAAGCTTGGCAGTGTTGACTGCGACGTGGATGTCGAAGGGTTTGTTGTAGAATCTGACTAGAATGATTGATGCGGCTGCCACGAAGAAGAGGTGTACGGCGAATTCGAAGAGGCTCGCGCAGCGGACGTAGAGAGGGACGAGGAGTGCAATGGCAATCTGCTGGAGCTCGTGCGAGGAAGCCATGCTCAGAATCCGACTGCGGTGAGGTGAGTTTCGTTTCGGTGTTCGTGTGTGCGAACCATGAACAGTGGAAAGCGATAGTGTCTCCGAGTGTGTATTGGGGGCGCTAGAGCGCTTTCACAAGTCAAACATTGGCTGTGGAACAAACGTACCCCGCTGGCGCCTTCCGTGTTGTTTGTAGAGTGCGTAGGCGACGCGTGACATGGATTCAAATGCCTTCAATTACTCTCTAATTCGACTTCGGTACGTTTTTCAGCATCAGTAGACTTCAACACAAAGCTCCAGGCCAATGCAAGGAGCGCCACAGTGAGCATCCACGTCCACCACACCAGACCCACGGCACCTATGTCGATGCCTCTTGCCAACAATATCCCTCCGATGACCGGACCAGTTGCACTGGCAAGTGCGCTGAGGGTGTTTCCTGCCCCATGAACAGTGCCTAGAACGCTTCGTCGAGGAGCAGCTTCCGTGAGTAAAATCACGGTGCTTGGAATCGCCATCGTCCGAGCCATGACCTGTGAGAGAAGGATAGCAGCCATCGCCAGCCATTTCGTCGTCCGGTTTGCCGCAAGAAGTGACAGATAAGGGGCGAACACGTAAGTGAGAGGAAAGATGGAGTTGGCGACGCGAAGCACGCCGACGGTACCGATGCGACCCTGGATTCGCGGATAGAGGAAGAGTTGTAGAAGGATCCCGCAGATGCCGAATGTAGCGAGGTAGAGGCCGACAGTTGGGGAAGCGAGGCCGAGCCCCCCAATGAAGCGCAATACGGTGGGGTGATCATTGCTTACCGCGGGCATGCTCAGAAAGACTGGAAATAAATGTAAAAAGGTGGCGTTGTGCAGTGGAAGCATGCCAAAAGCAACCAGAGTCTTCAAAAGACGGGGCGTCCAGATATCGCGGAAGGCAGGTCTTTTGGGACGAGGGCTGAAGGTGGTAGGTGTTGACGCCCCTGATGTAGATGCCTGTGCCATCGGGACGTCTGCTATGAGCACTTCGCCCTCCTCAATTTGGACTGGTGAGTAACCTGAACTCGTTTTCCTCAGAAGCTTTCGTGCGACGAATTTGGATATGGATTTGCCAATGGCGATGCCCAAATCCCAGTCCTTCTCCTTCGTCGGGAGGCTTTCCCTGAGCCACAGCGCCGCTAGTGTTAGGCAGAGAAGTAGCACCGTTCCGTTGAAAAGTGCCGGCAGAGCATAAGGAAACTTGATGGTCCAAGCAACACCTTCTGGATATCGATGAACGTTGAACAGCCCAGACTTTCCAAACAGCCAGGGAATATTGTCCACGGGATCAGCCAAGCAGCCTCCAATTGCGAGTGCAGCCACTCTTCCCGAGTTGAAAATCAGAGGTGGCGCCAGGAATGCCCTCGTCTGATATCTCCTATCCTTTACAATTTCTGCCGTCATTGTCCTCATCACGCCCAGAATGCCATTTGCCATGCCGGCAAGGACCCGCCAGAAAAGCAACGTCCCGATAGATCTTGAAAAGCCGAATGCTAGATTTGCGATGACGCTGATGGTCAAGCCAATGAGAATGGCAGGCTTCCGGCCATACGTATCGGACACTCGACCCCAGAGCATGCTCGTTAACATCTGACCGATCGGGTACGCTGCTACCAGGAGACCTGTCAAGCGCGATATTCTCTGAGGCGCCGAAGGATGATCTGGATCCGAAACGATTGATTTGACCAGATAGTACAGATAGGGCAGGAGACAGGCATTGGAGAGGGGCGTCGAGAGGCGACACAAAGCCAGCAGTAGGAGCTGCTTCTTGTGCGGTAGATTACTCCATGTCACCTTGTCTTCAAGCACTCTTGGGGTCAAAGTGGCACTCTTTTCCACGCCTGCGTCATCTGCAGCTGGTTAACCAGGTCTTCGAGGAAGATGTAAAGACTCACCATCAAGCAGTCTCTCCCCTTCCTCCGCTCCTGCCTTGGAAGCCATTGCGGGTCACGAGTTTGCCGTCATTGAAAATATTATTGAACGGGTATAAGGGCAAAGCGAGGGAGAGCCCACAGAGCTTGAGGTGTGGGTTGCTCTGTTCTGGAACAGCAAAAGCGATGCCAGGAATGGGCGCAACTGGAGCTTTTGGGGCCGCTGCGAACCCGGCGCAACCTGGCCCAAGCCATGTGGATGATCTCATTAGATGAACGGAACGAACGCCGTTCGTTTCAAACAGGGCGGATTATCTGCTCAAAGGTGACTCGCGTCTCCATTCTTGTTGTACAGGTTAATGACATGTGGTCAAAGTTAGATTGGAATAGGAAGGGGTCGGGGTACAAGCCGATCGAGGGACAGATGGGGCCGGGATGCGGATTGGTTGGCAATTTGAAGGCGTCGAGGCTTTCATTCGCTTGGCTGGGCAGACGCTGGATCTGCCACATGGAGGCACTCGGCACTTGGGCTTTAGCCAGCGTCTACGCCACGGCTAGACAGGCCTGAGACTGGGAGAGACATGGCCAGATGAATGGCAAGCAGTACGTTTCCAACTTGGTGGTGTTTAGCAGATGGGATGATGATGTTACGGCGTCCAAGTGCGGGGCCTCTCGCGCTACTCCCACCTCGATTCAACCGCATGGACGACACCACTGGAGCTCGGCGAGCCCTCTATTTGGCTTTGGTATTGCACGTCCATGGACCAATTGCTCTTTTTGAAGAATAACGAATAGAGGTCTCAGTCCACCCGTCCTCGGCTTTCTAGTGGCATGCACCTGCCCAAACGCTGCTCCACACCAGCTTTCGGCCTCATCCATCATGGAACCACACCCATAGCTCCACCGAGGCCCTCTTAGTCGTTCCTCACGAGCTCTTCACGGCAGGGTGCGCTTACTTGAGAACGTGGGGGAGATACCCCGAAACCGAGCGCCACCATCTGGGGGCAGCTCCCCTGTCGCGGCATGCAACATAAACCTCCAAGCCCGCATGCGACACCCGGCGTAGGGTTGCGATACACTCAGAGGCCCCATACTGTGCCAGTTCAACAGCCATGGCTTACCCACCGACGGCGTCGAACAAGCCGCTTCCTCCCCTCGCCTCGTTCCGTCTGATGGCATTATGCCTCTTCTTCGGGCTCGCGTCGCTGGCCTGGGGGTCCGTAGAGCCTTTCGTAGACACCACAGGATAGACTAACAAGCGCAGCTATAACATCGGCATCATGGCATCGATATACGTGCACCCCGGCTTCGTCAAGGCTCTGCACCATCCGTCCAAGGCGACGACGGGCGCCATCACGTCCATCTACTACATCGGGACGTGGTTTAGCTACCTCTTCATTTCGCACCCGCTCGCCGACAGGTTTGGACGTAGGGTGGCTGCCGCATCTGGTGTGCTCATCACGGGCATTGGCGCTGCTATACAGGCGGACGCGAAGGGGTCGGTTGCATTGGGGATGATGATCGTGGGACGTATCACGTGCGGTGTTGGCCTGGCTATCGTGTCGACTTCAATCCCGCTGTACCAGAGCGAAGTTGCGCCTGCGAAGCATCGAGGGCGCTATGTCGTCATCAATCACGTCGGCCTCGTTGCAGGGCTGGCCGTGGCTTTTTGGACCGGGTACGGGGTTAGCCACTGGGAGTCTGAGAGCGGCGACTATTATGGCTGGAGGGTGTGCATGGCGTTTCAATTCGTACCCGAGGCCCTGTTCCTCCTCGGTGTGTTCTTCTGCCCTGAAACGTACGTATCATCTTCTCCATTCCCGACATCTGTCTAACCTACCATAGGCCTCGTTGGCTGGTTGAACACGATCGAAGCGAGGCCGCAAAGCGAAGCCTAGCTTGGCTTCGCGGCCTCACACCATCTCACGAGCTCGTCGCCGACGAACTGAAGGAGATTGAACGCAGTGCCGAGCAACGCAAACTCGCAACGGGCCAGTCCTGGACCGTCCTGTTCACCGATCGCCCACTCTTCAGCCGCATGTGGCGCGCAGCACTCCTCCAGTTCATGGCCCAAATGTGTGGCAACTCGTCGATGAAGTACTATCTTCCTAGCATCTTCATGAGCTTAGGCATTGAGCGAAAGACTACACTCATGGTTGCGGGAGTGGAGAGCACTATCAAGGTTGCCTTTTCGGCCTTTGACTCCTGGTTGGTGGACAGGTATGGGAGGCGGCCCACCTTGATCTTTTCGTGCCTTCTCATGAGCATTGCGCTTCTGGTAAGCTAGCACCGACGTCCATGGTACTTGACAAATTCTGACATTGGCAGTTGAACGGCGCTCTCCCTCTCGCGTATCCTAAAAACATCAATCATACCGCAGACGTTGTCTGCATTGTTTTCATATTCATCTACACGTTTGGATTCTCGATTGGATTTGGACCATCTGCCTGGGTCTACGGTTCAGAGGTTCGTTCAGTGCTAATTGCATGTGACCGTAACTGATAGGGCAGATTTTCCCCACCAACTTCCGAGCTCGCGGCCTCAATATCGCGGCTTCGGGGAGCTCAATCGGAGCCATCATCTCGTCGCAAGCCTGGCCAGTTGCGCTGAGACGCATCGGCTCGAAGACGTACTTTATCTTCATGGTCAGCAATCTGATCTCAGCAGTGGTGATATGTACGCCACTTTCGACCATAGCCGCACGAAGCGTTTGACATGGCTAATTTTACCAGGGCACTTCTATCCAGAAACCAGTCGTCGCAGCCTCGAGGACATGGAGGCTCTTTTCAACCCCACTCACAAGCGTCGCGCCAGTGTCCAGAGCGAGGCAGACTCGTACCACGACGAGGACGCCGACCTCGACGATGACGATAGCCAGGATGGCGATGCGCAAGACACCCAGCTTCAACGCCTGCTTCCCGAAGCGGAGCCGGGCTCTCGATGAGGCATCGAAGTCGCATCACGCTTCTTCACAACGTTCCTCCACACGCGCAGACCCCCCTGAACGGTTAAACTTCTTTAATCCGTGCTCACCGTAAAAACCTCCCTCAACCTCTCCACCTCCTCCTCGCTCAACCCCACGTCTTGCAGAAAGTACCCTTCAGGCCCACCCCACCTCCTCTCCACCTCCTCTATCAACGCCCGCATACTCTCCTCCCTCGCCCCAACCATCCTCTCACACCTCCTCCTCGCCTCCTCAGCCCCATACTCCCCAAACGCCCCCTTCCCCAACAACCGCTCCACATTAACATGCCTCGTCGGTGCCAACCCGACCTCACTCAACGCATACTCCCTACACACCTCGTCATGCGGCACACGCAGCAACATCAACAACACCCCCACAAACACGCCCGTGCGATTATTCCCCGTCGTACAATGTATAAACGTCGCCTGCACCTGCACCCCCTCTCCTCCACTCTCAGCAACAGCCACACACTCTAGCACATGCCTCAACACCACCCCAAACATCCCAGCCCCAGCCCCAAGAATCTCCACAAAAGCCCGCACAATCCCTTCCGTCCCCTCCGCCCCATACATCTCATACCTGCGCTTCGCAGCCTCCTCCGTATATGCCTCCTCCGCAAACACGGGCTCCCAGCGCCGCGTTATGCCCTCCATATCCTTGTACCCGCCCGTGTTTTGTATCTGCTGTGCGCTGCGCAGGTCGAAGTCTGTGGTGATGTGGAGAGAATGTAGGAGGGAGATGCCGGAGGGGGTGATGCGCGAGGGGTCGGAGCCGCGGTAGAGGATGCCGGTGCGGATGTGGTGGGAGGGGGAGGTGGTGGGGTGGCCGCCGATGTCGCGGAAGTTGGGGACGAGGGGGATGGGGTGGAAGGGGAAGGAGGTAGGAGGTTCAGGACGAGGGGGGTTAGGGCGAGGGGGAGGGGAGGTTGAGGCGGGTGGAGAGGGATGCATGGTTGTGGGTTTAAGGATGGGTGGTTAGGAGGGAGATGGCATTTCTGTGTCTGCGTCCAGAGACATGGAGAGGGAGAGGGGAGGCGACGGAATAGAGCTCGGATGAGAGCATTTTGGATAATGCATGCCGGCAGGTGGAAGCTCGAGCTCGGTGGGCATTGCAACGACCCCTTGCTGATGCGGGGCACAGTGTGGGGGTGTCTAGGATCCCAGTCTCTTGCTTTTTATCCTCGTCCTCTGCTAGCGCGTGTAGCTTGCCCAAATGTATCATGTCATCCAAAGGTAGAATTTGTGGAGTTGAAGCAGGTCGTGGTTAAGCCAAGAGGCGGGGCAAGCGTATGCAAGCGTATAGATGTGTAGATAGGCGCAAGGCCGCAGCTCGAATAGTTGCATTATGTAGTTGAAGAATGCGCCCTCTGGAAATGCACAAAGGTCGTGGTATCTAAACGCCCTCAGCCCCATAGACTTAAGGAGACTCGTAAACACACGTTATACCTCACACTCTCCCTCCACTCCTCCCCTAAGTTACCCATACGTAATCTTATCCGGCAACCTCTCCGCCTCCCCCTTCCTCTCCTCCTCCTCATCATCATCAAACCCTCCCGTCACAGACCCCGGCCCCCTCATCTCCTCTTCCGCCCTCATCTTCCCCCTCTCCACCCTCCTCGCCATCTCCTCCTGCCTCCTACTCATCTCCACCTTCTCAATAACCTTTCTACAGATATCACGATGTCCATCTTCCATACCGCGCCGCACAAACGGCATCAGGTACCACGCACACTGCACCTCGACATCCTCCACCAACACCCACTCTGCATCTCCAACGCCCTCGCCCTCGCCGTCCACCTCCCCCTCATCCGCGCCCCCAGGTATCACGCGGAACTCAGCGCGCAGCACCACGCCGCCCGGCGCATCAGCGCGTGTTTTCACTCCATGCGGCGTGTTCTGGAAGCAGCTGGGGAACGTCAGGTATCGTTTGCCCCAGTCCCCGATGCCGGGCACGAGCGTGACGGTCTCAGATACCGAGTATGTCGTGACGTCGTGCAGGTCGACGGGGTACCAGTATGTGTCTTTCTTTGTCTCGGGGTGCGTATCGGGGAGCTTGGTGTGGCCGGTGGTGAGGGCTTGGAGGGAGAGGCAGGTGTTGTGGTCGTGGAGGGCGGCGATGATGGATTCGCGGGTGAGGTGTGGGGGGATGTAGGCGGCGACGTGGAGGTGGAATTTGGAGGTCATGGTTGGGGGTGGGTATTAAAGGGTTCGGCCAGCGAGTGTAATTATACAGGTTGGTGGGTAGGTGGGAGGGTTTCGGCGACGTGTACAAGTGTCGACGGTGAAACTTGTAGAGGAAAGGTGCAGCTGAAGTGCGGCGGGGGGAAACGCGGGAGGGAGGAGAGCAAGTCTGGCTCGCTAGAGCATGATGGCGGAGAGATGAAGGGCTAGGCGTCCGCCTTGCACATGGGCGCGCGGGCGAGATGCTGATTGTTCGTTTCTATATTCAGCTGCCACCTGCGAGGATGAGGCGAGCTGACGGGCAATTGGATCGGCGCTACTCCTCCAACGGCATCGTCGCGCCTAGAATAGGCATGGTCTGCAACCACACCTTTCCACAGCCCTCCGGAACGGGCGTGAGGTCGTCCGTCGTCGTTCCCAGTGCCCGAAAGAGCATTTGAAATCAAAGCACGAGCAACGCAGAGCCTGCATCGTTTCGGTGTGGTCTGTCAAAGCTCCGGCATGTCCTCCATAGCTGGGTACGGTCAATGTTCGATGGAATGCGGGCGGTCTTCGTAGGAAGCATAAGTGGGTTCCTAGACTTAGGCCTGTGATTTGGAAACAAGGCGTCGTGGATCATGCCTGCCGTCCTGGAACATTCATTGCCCCGCTCCTTCCCAAGATACGTGCTCCTTCCCACACACAGTGCTCTATTCAATTTCGAAACGAGAGTAATCGTTGCTTCGGTACAGTATGCAACATGCTCAAATTAATGAAGAAAAGAATACAGCTTCATACTACGTGTTCTGAGCAGTATGACTCCGGCTTTCGTCTCTCAAGCAGGTAGTGCTCCTTGCCCTAAGAAAGCGAGTGGGAAATGATCCGCATTCGAATCATCAGTTGGAGGCCCGGATTCTCTGGTTGAAAGCTCTTTTAGAAAATTTACTTTCAGAGTTCGTTACATGTGCTTCTGGTGGGTGGGTGGTTTGATATTTTGCCTATCCATTCCATCGACACATCCCCTAGCACTGCGCTCTTGTCCGACACAAGCAATGCATGCCATTCGCGTGAGAAACGACGGTCAACCATGCCCTATGATACTCTTACATTTAGCAACGCTTTGGGTGATGTTGTGGCCAAGTCCGATCACATCAGTCACCTGACCAGTACGACCATCAACAACACGTGTCTGACATCGTGCCTCCACTCCATTATGAGAAAGAAGGCCGCTGACCAAAATTTATAAGGTGACCTTAACCCCCAAATCGGCCGTTGTGTCCCCGCGCGGGTGGTCGAGCGCGATCGGACGGGATGCCCCTGAGCTCTCCAACCCAGCCACCCGCGTCGGTCCGGTCACAGCATCGCAGTTTTCGCTGCCTTCGGCTTGCGTGGCATTTATTGGGTCTGTGCCGCACTCCGACGCCCGCATGGTGGAAATGATATGCGTCGGCTTTCGTGTTTCCACACCAAGGATGCCGCGACGTTTCGGGTGCGAGCGTTGAGAGAGGCCCGTGTGTGTCCTTCAGGTCCTTCGCTCTTGTTCGGGCTTAGAGGGGAACAATGAGCGAAGTTCGACTGTTCTGAGCGACTGCCATCGTTTTCACATGCAAATTCTCGCCTATGGATGGAGAAGGAGTATTGCAATGTGAGTGTCATTACGGAGTATTGGTAGGCCCTTCAGAGCAGCGGGTCTGGATCAGAATGGATTCAAAGAGGTAGCATCGGCAGCGCAAAACACGAACATGGCCCGTCGTCGCATTTGTCGGCCTGAGGCGAGGTCCGCGACGCTAATACAATGTGTTCTTCCTAACATTCTGATGACAAAAGAAAGGCATGTAGATATCTGTATGGAGTGAGAGGTCTTCGTAGGAGAACAACGTATGAGGCGCAAATCCTGTTGCTGAAGCAAGCCTGGGAGGCTATCTGGTTCCGGACCTGATTGGGAAACAAAGATGTGGTATGTACATTGCAGTCTGCAACAAATATATAAAGAGAAAGCCAAGCCAGTAAATATATCGTGTCATCCATGCTTGGTGCGCTTTTCTTCCATCATGCCATAGGTTATCGAGTCTTTTCGGCCTAGCACAGCGTCATAAGGCGGGTTGAACGTCTTTGAGACGAGGAATTTGGTCTTGTTCTTGTCTCTGGGCGGGGTTTGAAAACACCAGACGAGGTCCACATATCCTTCCACTGCTCGATGCTTCCCCGCTTTTGCCTTGACCGACGCCGCAGCCTCTTTATCGAGAGGTTGTATAGGTAAATGGAGAACGTTTGTGACGAGGCGCTGCGAGACCAAATTGTCTTCGTTATGAGCGTCGGACGACAGGACGGCGAGCCTCCATGTTTCAGAGTCTTCGGGCGCCGAGGAGCGCACCTCGATGGTGGTTGCGTTGCGATACTTGGGCTTGCGCTGAAGATGTGAGCGATGTCATTCAGAGAACATGGCGCGACATACCTTCTGCCTCAGTCGGGAGAGGTTACAGAAAGAGCATAGCAGCATTGTGCTGTGGCTTCATAAAGACTGAGAACTGCGGTGCATGTCGCTTGGTGGTGGAGGAGCTTTGTACGAGCCGCTGCAGTAAGAGTTGGCGGCCCCAGCCTGGGCAGATGGAGCAATCGCACATCGTTCCGTCCTCCCACAGCCTCCTGCATATATGATTAGCCCGTGCTGCACGGGCTCACGGGAAGCCCATCTCCGCCCAGGGAATTCATGTTTGAGTAAGAGCCCAGGCCCCTATAAGCTGCATCTCGCATCTGAACGCACGAGTTACATAGACGACATGTCCTAGCGTTCACATCAGGCGTCTAAGCCTCTTGGGCAGATCCACGAGGATCTTTCACGGCCTTCGGTCGCTTACAGTCTTGATCCCCCGTGCCGCCTTGCATGGTTGGATCGTTGTGCGGGTCGTGCGGGTGAGCTGATACAGCCACTCCTGGCATCTTCGCTTCATGATTGGTTCTTTGGCCTGATCCGGTGAGCTGTGGGCCGTGCTAATAATTAGCGAACCTGATGATTTCTGCATGCGCCAATAATTTTGTGCATTCATTTCAATCCTCACTCAAGGCTCAAGGTTCCCATGACACCTCAGGCCGTGCTCCCCTGATTCAGTTTAAGAATCACCCTGTTACCATATGCCCAACAGAGAGACTTAAAAACAGCAGCCCTCGAGTGGAAAGTACCTACTTCGTGTCTTTTGAATACGCCGTTGACTCAACCTCGCAGCCTTGTCTTCAGATGGCGGTATGCGTTCACATTTTCAGCCTGACGATCCTGTTATCTGACGCTTCATTTGCCTGCATCGGGCTGAATCGAGGCCATTGAAGACAATGAATAGGAGGATGACAACACAGTCTTTTGCTGAGCTGGCCATGTTGGTCTGCATGTATATGCCTCGTTCTGTGAACGACATGACTGGGTTGGTCCTATATCTGCCGCCGGACGCAGTGCATGTTGCGCCTGATGGTCCTTCAACCTCTGCTGGGGGGATAAAGATGCCTGTCCATGCGCATTCAGTTTCCAATGATCACGACCTCTGTGAACTTTGAGTAATTCCTCTTTGTCTCAGCCTCCCGCTCCCTTTGAACACGCTCTCAGTGCTCCGTGCACTCACTCCTGCGTCATGGCTCCGGAGGACTCGTTGCGAAGCCAGGTGACTGGATATCCCAAATTCGCCGCGAAGATGGAACTTCAGCCTGAGATTGCGATTTTTAGTAGATTCGGTGCCCTGAACGCGAAGAATCTGATGTACTACCAGGCTGAGATCTTGTGGCTTGAAAAGCAACTTCAGTTGCAAGAGGCTGCAGACAGCAACGATCCGGTTGGGAAAAGGTCGCAGTATGCCTTGAACTGGTACTGGCTAAGCCAGTCGCGAGATGACGGAAGCATGGAACAGCTCAACCTAGTCATGAGGATACGTGAGCTGCTGAGACAATATAGTAAGTTCCAGCCTTCGTTGCGGCGTAGCGCCTTCGGACCGTGCTCAGATTCTATAGATGAAGCTCTTATCCAACAGTCAACAATTCTGCAATATCCGCAGCCCGAAGGATGGGACCTGCACCATGTCCAGGATTTCCTCCAGACGAAGGACATGGGGCCGCTGGCATTGATTGGCCCAGATGCAGGCGTCTGGGGTTCGGTCAGTGACAGGAAGAGTCATCGCCATGACCTCGTAACGTTGCACCCTCGTCCAAAGGCAGACCCATTCTCTGTATGGGTCGCGAACAATGCCATGCTGCAGATGTTTCGATGTGGCTTGATGCGCCTCAAGAAACCCTCTTCTGTCTACGGTGCCGTAGGGTACGAAGATACCACCATACTGGCCATTACATACTGGGGCACGAGTATCTTGGCCTCTCTGCTCCCAATAGTTTCCATTATAGCCCTCTACTGCGTCCACTCGATGGCTGCCAGACTCGGTGTCATCTGCTTTTTCAACGTATTGATCTCTGTGTGTTTGAGCGGGTTCACCGACGCAAAACGCTCTGAAATCTTCGCAGTAACCGCAGCGTGAGTGTTTTCTTAATCCACCGTGTGCTGACTGACCGAGTTCCAGCTTCGCCGCAGTTCAAGTGGTGTTTGTAGGCCAAGACAAATACACCCCAGTGCAAAACCAGTCATGAACCAAAGTCTTGATGTTGGCAATTTTCCAATTCGCGTCGTATTTCAACAGCAGAGAGTTCTCTGCAAAGTAATCCTAGATTTAAAGAGTGACGGTCAACAGAGGTGACGATATCACAAGCAAGCGTCAGTGATTACAATCCAGTAATTTGCATCCACTGCTATGTTGAGCCCCACACCGGGGGAGCTGGGAATAATGTTTGGTTGACTACGACTGGGCGATGCCAAGCCAACGTCGATTACAAAGGAAAGGCATTTCGTAGTAGCCCTTCATCGTTGAAAGGGGTAAAGAAATCGACAAAGTAAATACGCTCGTGTAGACGAAGGTGGCCTTTTCCGAGATCCCGAGAGGCGCCTTGCTATGCCCATTATAACCCCATGGCCAATAATTAAAAGAGTGAAAGAAAAGGTATGGCTCAATGGATGACCCAGAAAGCGATGAGTTCGCCCTTGATCTGGACGCATAAGGTCGTGGAACCGTGACGTCGTTGTGAAGTCTATCCCTGCCCGAGGCCCGAAAATGAAATTTTTTTTGAATGATCGAAGACATAGGCATCAGTGATGTATTTCAACAGGTACTGAGCGGCAAGGTGCTAGGGCACGCGATTCAGCCAGTTTGCTCGAGGAGAGGCTGCGACCCAGATGCTCGCTGTTGCGAGGCGGCGTTTTGAGCGGCGATTCTCTGTGATACCCTTAGCGGAAGACATTGGAAACGTTGGGCGACTGATACCTTCTCAGCTTCGCGTCTGGCCATCTCTTCCTCCTGCTCTTTGCGCTTCGCTTCAGCCTTTGCCTGGTCAGCCTGAACAGTACTCTCTGAGTTGCGGTTAGCGACGCTGGCGCGAGAGCTCGACGCACTCACTGTCGAAAGTATTCGGTTTTTGCCTCCAGTGAACCGCAACAAAAGGGCGCTTTCGGCCGATTATGTCTGAATCGTTTATGGTATTCCGTCCGATCATCATATCGTAGCGTTCGCTGCTGTCCGAAATTATAAATTCCGTCTCTTCAAACCTAGGGTCGAAGTTCAAGCGTCCATGTCGTTTCTGGTCAGGAGACTGGTCAACATGCCACCGCGCAACTACTCTGCCACACGAATTGACTTCCTCTCCGACGAATGTGGTGAATGTCTCTTCATCCGAATGAGCGTCACGCTCGCGAGGCAGGTCAAACTTCTTTGCGAAACGACTACTAATGTAATTAAGAGGACACTGGGTGTCGAAACTGATGACACCCCAGTGAGCTATAGACCTTCCATCTGGTGCGTCTATTTCGACTAGTGCTCTTCGAATGTAGTCTTCCTGGTAGCCACCCGGGCGATACTGGGCAGGGCCGGGGGGATTCGTGATCCTCAAGTGCTTCAGAAACCAGTTCCAGGGGCGCTTTCTCGTCTTTGTATCGAGCTGAACCTGTCGCTGATGGTTGTCGTGATCGTCATATCCAGAATTGGCGTTTCTTGTGGTCTCGGATGGCGCGTGAGAGAGGGTCGCGGGGACGTGGATGGTTTGCTCGGCGAAGTCGTGCACACCTGCCATCGATCATTGTAAGTATATCTGTGCGTAATATTATAGGAGTAGACGGGATCAAATTTACCTGTTGCCTCGGTTGACTGAGCGGTGTGTTGTCTGTGTGCGTTGCCTTCCAGTCCGGGGTTGGACATTTCTGGTGCCAGAAATTCTCCGGTGTTTGTCCAAATATAATTTCCGCAGTCGGTCCTAGTGTTTTGGCACGCTATCGAAAGTGTCCAAGCTGATCCACAGGCGATTTGAGGAGACAATTGTGCGTAGAGGTCATGTCCTGGAGACTTGGACGGCGAGGGAGTGGTATGTAATCGCCTTCAGGAGATGCTCCTTGGAGAGAGTGGCAGAGTGGCAGGTCTTCGCGAAAAGCAGTGTCGGCCTCGAGCAAAATGAGTGATGAACTCGAGTTGAGGAGAAGCAAGCTGATGGAAGATCAAACAGAAAGATGTAAAAGGCGGAAAGTCCACGAAACAATTGGGGATGCTAGCCCGTGTGGCTGGTCGGTCGGGAGATTGACAGCAACGGCCCGCTTGTGCAGGTTATGCAGGTTATGTAATTGTTGAAAGGAACGACTTGGCTCTCGAACGCGTTTGTGGCCCAGCTGGAGCCCCCAGGGCAGTCAATACAGAAGAAAGAGTTGTGCGGTGGAGGTTGTTGAGATCGGAGAGGAGAGAGTCATGGCTTCGGAAATTGAACGCGGGCGGATGCAAAGGGGGCGGCAGCCCGCAAAGAAGGCGCCACAGGCCTGGTTCGCCAGGGCAGAGAGCAGGTTTGTTGAAGTCTTACTCGCCACCGAGAACGAAGGACGCGACGCGCGTGACTTTCTCACGATCGCTTTCTATCTTTCATCCTGACTTCGAACTCGGCCAAATTCTCACGCGCCTCATGGAAGCATATTGAAGGTGTCGCAGTGATTGCTCTTGTGCTCTTCCTGCTGCATCGAGGCATCTTCGGCATCGGCGTTGTGATAGTGATAGTGGCGGCGACGGCACCCAAGGGTGGCTTCTCCTTTCTATTTTTTTTTTACAACGCTGTTGCATGCTTCAACGGGTGCCACGTGAAGGTGGATGAGCGGTGTATCCGCTCTGTCCACCAGGCTCGTGACCTGAGCTCTCCGTACTGATAACAGCAACGAATGCGCCGCCGCAACAGCAATGCCACAGGTAGCTGTCGCGACATCAAATGGTGCGCTAGAGAAATCGCGCCGTGATCGACAGCTTCAGGGCTCAGGGCTGGGACCCACACGGGATCAACACAGGAGCCAACACGGGAGCTACTGCACGTGCTCGGTGGCTCGCAGCCCACCATCAGCCTGATCGCCAAGCTGCCTGCTTCGACGAAAGGGTCGGCATGCGTGTGCAGATGAGGCATTTCGACGATGAGTAGACGGCCGAAGAGAGTGCATATGTTGCATACGCCGGTTTGCGAGTGATACGGAATACATGGGCCGGTCTCTCGACTACGACTGTTTTCTACTGTTTTCTGCAGAGAATTGTCAGTCCTCGTTCACCCGTCTTTGCAAAGGGAGGTCCTTCTCGTTAACGAACTTAGCGCTTACGAATGCGATGCCTGCACGGGGCAGGAGCTGTCTGTGCTGTGAATAATAAACCAGGCGTGCACGTCATGTTCGTGGCGTCAATTCAACATAGTGGCATCAGTCTTTGCGTCTGGAAAGGCCCATCTCTACATCGTCTGGGTGCGTGACATTGTATTAAAGTATGGACCCTGGAACGTTCCGGGCTTGGGAACCACGCATCAAGGCACGCTAAGCATGGTGCAAACAGGCGTCGGAAGCATATTTCCTTGCGACATGCGTGTCACCTCACACAGCACAAGCCACGCGCCAACCCCAGCTGAGACTTGTAAACACTACTCCTATCGAATGGCAAAAGCACACAAACAAAAAGCACCTCTTCATTTGACTCGTGCGCGGCTGATCAGACCCATGCCCCAAGGGTTCGCTGTCCATGGATTATCGTATGAACCGGCGGAGTCAACCCTCCCACCATTGGTTGCAAATCTTATAGGTTGGCCTTGGATCCCCAACAGATCAATCAAGATCTCCTAACAGAATAGAAGAGTTACATGTGTACTCCGATTAAAGAGCTTCTGGGCAATCTCATCATATGGCTATTTGATATGCCTCTTGGTTCTCGAAGCGACCTACGATATCACAAGTATTGATAGTGGAATTAAGTGCAACGACGAGACTGCAAGCCGGCGCTTCAACTTCATGCAACAATCATAATTCAGAAGTGGTAACTGAGATCTAGTGAGCTTTACATCCATCGCCCATCACTGCTTCCAATCCATCCCAAGCCTTCCTCAAATAGTACAACTTCACTGCAATGGACTCACAGCCTAAGCCCCACAAAGACGCCGAGAAAAATCAACACTCAAGCACCCCCCTCTGCTACCTCCCGCATACAAATGATACCTCACGCTACACCCCCATCAAACACACAGGCTAGTGTACACACGAACCGCCGATGCAATGGGATACATATCCCAAAGCGCCCACTGCGTCCCTCACGCTCCCTTAGGAGACTCTTGAGCCTCTCCCCCCTTGAGGGATCTCCCCCTCCTCAAAAACCTCCACCACCCTCCCCTTAAAACCCCTCGCCGGCACCCCCTCCTTAAACAACTCATCCAACTCAGCAAACGTCCTACCCTTCGGTTCCGGCAACCTGAACCAACACCACGCCAACCCCAGCGCCGCAGTGCCCGCATAAAAGAAGCCCGCTCTAGCACCCCAGCCCCACGCGGTAGGGTTCAGCATGCGCGGCGTCACCACGTTGGTCAGAATGCCCGAGATATTGTAGCAGATGCGCGCGAGGACGATGGATTTGCCACGCAGCCGCGTTGATGGGATTTCGCTGACGAGCGAGTAGCAGATGGGGCCGACGGTTGTGTCGTAGATGAGTGTGAAGACTAGGAGGAGGGATGCGATGGCCCATTTGACAATCACTGTGTCGTGGGCTGGTGCATGGGGGTTCGCGGCTTGGGCGGAGGTAGGGGAGGTGCTTTGCGTGTGGGACATGGAGGTTTTGGAGGCGTTGGTGGGGACGCAGGCGAGGGTGCCGATGGCGAGGAGGAGGAGGAGCATGGCGAGTTGGCCGCTGAGGTATAGGGTGCGGCGGCCGAAGCGCGACATGAGGGTCCAGGAGAGGGCGACGCCGATGAGGCCGAGGGAGAATTGGACGAGGGACATTGTGTAGGCGTTGGAGGCGGTGAGGCCGGCTTGTTCGTCTTGGGAGAGTTAGTTGATGGATGTGGTGGGGGGACGAAGTGCGTACAGAAGTAGGTGCTGTAGCCCATGAAAGTAGAGCCACAGAGGCTCTGGATGACCCAGCACATGCAGCTGATCTCTGTCCTCCGTCGGTCGACTCCTCGCAGGCAGTCTCTGTAACTGGACCCACTCTGTGCTTCCTTTTCTCTCTCGTTGGTTTGCACCATCAGGTCAAGTGCACCCTCAATCGAAGCCTCGAAGGTCTCTGAATCCATGTCGTTTGGTCGCGTGCGCAACCGCTTGAGCGAAACGCGAGCATCTCGAAACCTCCCAGCGCGAACAAGCCACCAGGGAGATTCGGGTGCCATGAGGACACACAACGCAATGGGTATAGGCCAGAACCACTGCAGGCCAAATGGAATCCTGTAGCCCCAACGACCAAGTTGTTCTTTCTGGGCGACCATGAGGCGGAGGATTATTGAAGCGAGGAGCTGGCCGAATACCCAGCAGGCATTGATATAGCTAGCAATGTTAGTACTAACAGTATTCACGAAGCATGCTTCTCACGTGGTGAGATACGCCCTCAACGGAACAGGGCACACCTCTACCGCATAGGCGGTCGTCAGCGTCGCAAACACGCCCCATGGCATCCCTAGCGAAATTTCTCCCACCAGCAACTGGGCCGTGCTCTTTGCGAAGAAGACGATGAAGACAAACGCCATACACAGGGAAAGCGCGCCGATGAGTGTCCACCTGTACCCGATCCTCTCTGCAATGATGCCTGCAGCAAGAAGACCGATCATCTCGCCCATGAGCACGCCGTTGGATAGCCCAGACTGCCAATCGGCTGTGAGCTCGTATGTCGAGTCGGAAATTTTTACACCGAATGCTTGCTTGAAGGGTTCGTAGGCGAAGAGATTGGCTAGTAGGATGGTATCAAAGCCCTCCATTATTATAGCCGACGAGAGGAGTAGGGACCATAGGATTGCCATGGGGTACTGCTTCAGCGCTTGCCTGAATGTGAGGTTGCGCTCCGCATCGTTCGCGGCGGCGGCTAGGTTGGTTGCGTTCGATGACGCCTTGGATGGGCCCGAGGCCGACGAAAAACTGCGAGCCATGTCCTCTCAGTGATGAATCGTAGGTTTCGTGTCGGAAGACATTGCGAGGAGTAGGAGGAGGTGAGGTATTTGAGCGCAGAGTGTGACTGCGGGGAATCGAAGGACTGCACGTTCATGAAGCAGACGAGAGCTGTGCACATGTTAGAATTATCAATTGCTGCAAGACCCACGGAGGTCTCGTGAACATAGGTATTGGCGGTGCGGGGGAAGAGCATGCGGGTGGGGGATCCAGGCTTGATAGACTTGCGAATCTGGACAAGGAAGCATGATTCGTGATATGAGAACAAACAAGAGGTCAAATCAGGTACAAAGTCACATGTATGACTTGTAGTAACGAATCGCCGAGGAAGTAGCAATGCAGTGCAGCATCGTTTTGCAATGGGTCTACTCACACTGGTCCAAAATAGTCGAACAGATGGGTTTTTGCAGGGGGTGGACAAAATCTAGAGTGTGTCGCATCTCCTTTAGCTTGCATGCTAATGCTAATGTAATGCTCGACGAGCAACAGGTATGACGCTCTCGTACCAGACGTCCATTTAACGGGACCGTTTGATTATTGACCAGTAGAAGCCAGCATAGACCCCGCAGGGACCCACCTAGCTATAATCGCATCTGGAACAACATGAAGAGCTTATTGGTGGTAACAACAAGACGGGGACGATCTAGAACGAGGTAATTCGACCTCGTGATGTTGCTCAGCTGCTCAACCACAGCAATGTGACGTCGAACGGTTGAGCAAGATTTATCGAACGCATGGACGGGTGCAATGAACTCGATGCCATTGTCGTGGTATCATATTTGTCGCACTCAACTTCATATACCAAGGTACGGCGTTCATTTCTTGGCCGCCTCCTTCTCCCTCTTCTTCCGCTCGACCTCCTGCTGCTTCAGCAACTTCTTTTGCTGATTCTTCGTCAACGGCTTGCCGTCTTCTCCTAGGGGTACGCCTTCTTCCGTCGCCTTCTCCTCGTTCTTCTCTTCTGACGCCTTGGTTTTGGTGGGATTCTGGTTGCCCTTCCAGTCTAGCTTTCTTGGCTGCATGAACTGGTCCAATAATTCTTCCGTAACCTTCTCTCGTGCTTCTCGGAACTTGTTCACGTATTCCATCATGACGGATATGCATTCTTTCTTCATATCGCCTGTCATCATGATGCCTTTTCTGTAATCGTCGGCGAATTTGGCTAGCTTCTCGTCATCGTCGTCAAAGTAAGTGAGGTATTGATATGCGACATCGATGTCTGGGTTGCCGCCCTTTTCCTTGTGCAGTTCCAATGTTTCCTGCCCGCCACTGAATGCGTGTTTGTTGATCTTGTTCTTGATCTGCTTGTCCGTGTCTGACATGTATATCGCGGTATTTGGATTTGAAGCGCTCATCTGTCAGGTGAGTGCGTAGTCAGCATGCGAATCTTGATAGAGTTCCCTAGAACATCTTGGATGCTCGATTCCTTCAATTCATAAGATACGCACCTTTCCACCTGCACCTTGAAGTGCAGTGAGAAATTTCGAGTGTATTAGAGCAGGTTTGGGCGACGGCTGGTCCATCCTTGAGGAGTTCTCGCGAACCAAACGGAAATAAGGATCCTGATCGATAGCGCAAGGAATGATGCACGGTATTGAAGCCAGCTTCGCATCTCGATGATAGGTCTTATAATCCTGTCCCCAGATGAAAGGGTATGACGACGCAAAGGCAGCCACGCACTGCTTCGCCGCAAAAGCATTACTGCCAATGTTGGTCGAGCCGTGGAAACCAAACGCGCCACGGACTTGGTTGTTTGTTACGAGCTTCTCGAATTCGGTTGCGTTCAAATTGAAGTGTCGGTTGAAGCCCGATGTGAAGAACTCGGAGTCAATGTAGAGGAAGGTCTTCTTGATGTCAAACCCAATGGCAATAATGTCTTTTGCGTTTTCTCGAGCGTATCCATAGACCTCAGGCTGCGTCAGATTCTCTTTGAAGAGGAACTTTTCGTCGTCTGTCATCATTATGACCAGTGGCACGTCGAAGACATCTTGAAACCACTTTGTGAATTCGAATGGTATCGTGTGGCCAATGTGCATGGAACCGCTGCTCGGACCCCGCCCTGTGTAGAGCAGAAAGTCTTCTCCCCTCTCATATGTGTCCAAAATGTGCTCCAGGTCGCGATGTGAGAAGAAGAGCCCTCGTCGTAACCAGCGATGCGGCTTGTGCCCAGTCACGCGCTCGAATCGATCCAGCAGAGCCTGGTCTATAAGCTTGGTAGCCCATTTTCTAGATATAGCTTCGTAATCGAACTCGAGGACGTTTCCATGCTCGTCGGTCGCAGCCTGCACGTCCCAAGGATTAATCTCCTGCTCCGTGGCCTTTCCCACAGACTGGGTTGCTGTCTCGGCGAGGCTGAGGGCGGCGACGGAGGGTGGCTCTGGCTCGGCCATGGCTGTAGGGTGTCGCTGGCGATATTTGAAGGGGAAAACAGGGAGGAATTGGGACTGAGACCGTGTCCTCAATGTGAATTGCGCGTTGACTCAGACATCCAAATTGCGCGCCTGCTCACCAACGCGCCAAGAGCCCCGCGGTTAGTGTGGCGGTGCGCATGAATCAGCCACAGCAGCCACAGATGGGTCGGACACCGAGGGAGGCAAAACGGGTCATGCTCGTTGGACCTTCTCCTCTCCTGTCGTCACCCCATCCTGATCCGATCCACCACCCTTCCCCTCTGCTCTGTAACACGGCAAACTGCAGTCACCCATCCAGTTGTTGCCGCGCAATTGGGCAATCACGACCATGCGACTTCGTCTCCTACGATAGAAACCGCGCCTCAGTCCTCCTGCAGACTACCACCACCTTTACACATCCAACCCCTCTCCCACCACCGCAAACATGGTCAAATTCTACTCGTCAACTGACACCTATTCCTACCCCTTCCCCGCCGTCACCCTCGCCTACTTCCTACGATATCCCAATCCGTATGCCACGCACGTGTTGTCGACCGACACGGTATGCCGGCACTTTGACGAGGAGACGCAGCGCCTGACCACCATCCGCCTGCATCTCAAGCGCTCCAAGCTCCCCTCTGCCATCCTCAAGATCATCCCGCGCTCGCTGCTCGGCGCCTCGGCCGGCGGCGACACGCAGTCGTACATCCTGGAGAAGAGCGTCGTCGACATCAAGGAGGGCTGGATGGACACCGAGAGCCGCAACCTCGAGTTCACGGGCGTGCTGAGCGTCATCGAGCGCCAGGAATTTCGCCGGCCCGTCAGCGCCACGGCCCAGGAGCTCAAGATGTGGCAGGGCATGGAGGGCGCGGCGCGCCGCCACGGCTTCATCAATTTCGGGTCTGGCGCCCGAGTGGAGGATACCGGCGAGACGACGGAGGTCAAGAGCAGTGTTACGTTGCACTCTCACATTGGCGAAAAGTGGAAGAAGCGCAAGGACGCCGTGGAAGAGGAGAAGCCGGAAAAGGCTGGATTCTTCAAGAGCTTGACTACGGGCTCGCTGCAGTCGAGCATCGAGTTGATCGGGCTCAAGAGGGCACGCAGGAGCCAGCCGAACGCGAAGGAGGGCATGAAGGTTGTGCTGGAGCGCATGCGAGAAGGGGGCCTCGTCGCGGTCTTGGAGGGCATGCGGAAGGATCGCGAGATGGTCGGCGAGAACGGACACGCTCTCAAACAGGGAGACGGCAAAAATGACGTGGAGTAACACAGACTCGTGCACGAGCTACAAATGACTAGGCATCAGGCCGGTATGATGGACGGAGCAACTTCTTGAGGCACATTTAGCGACGGCGTCGGATCTTTTCTCTCCCACTCTCTTCTCTTCGCTGCCTCGTCGTATGGCTGGCCCTGTCTTACTATGTTCCACATTCACTTTCCATCCATGCGACGATGACGGGCAGCTGGGACGGGAGGATACGTGTATTATACCGCGTCGACACAAGAAAGTAAAATGTAAAAAATGCAAACGAATTACCCAAGCACACTAATATTCGCAGTATCTACCGTGAAAATCCGTATATACAATCTGTGAAGAGCTGGGATTATCCATAACAGTGCCATGTGGAGTTTGCCCCAGCGCCGTGGCGCAAACTTCGCGAAGTAGACAAAAAATGAACATGTAGAGAAGTCGACATCTCCACCCCGCTCCTACTTTCGGCACATGTATACTCATACTCCGCTCTCCAGAGGCCCCGACTCTTAGCCCACCCGTCGACCATGTATCCAGCACCCATTCCCCCAACCTACGAATCGAAAATCGGCCCATACACCTTGACGCCCCTACTCTCCAACCCATACACCAACCACTTCGTCACCTCCTTATTACTCAACACAAACACCGCCTCAGCCTCCACCTCCTTCTGCACCTGATACGCCACCTCTCTCAAATTCAATCTCCCCTCGCGACTCGAGTCCATCACCACGGCCCCCGGATCCTGCCTCTCCACCAGCTTGACCAACTCCTTCCCATACGTAGCCCGCGGCGCCCGCGCACTCCATACCAACCGAATAAACTGGCCCGCCGGACGCTCGAGCAGCGACGCCATCGACGGCCCTATGCCAGAGCCCGTGGTCACGATGACGACGCGGCGGAAGATGCAGGTGAGAGATAGCACGCCTGCTTTGGGGAAGCCTTTGACCCAGTAAGTTGTGCGGGGGGATGGGCAGTTGATGAGGGCGCGCGTCCAGTCGCCGGCCGCAGAGACGATGAGTGATGTTCCGGGCTCGGCGGGGTCGGTGGACGGGAAGGTGGCGAAGGGGTGCCATTCGCGGAGGGGGTTGGTGGAAAGGGCGAGGCAGGAGAAGCGGTGGACGGGGTTGGTGAAATGGAGGCGCATGGCGTGGGAGGAGAGTTTGTGCGGGGTGAAGGTCCAGCGGGAGAGGTAGAGCCAGGGGTGGATTATCAGCGCGGTTGTGAGGGTGAGTATCCAGAGGGTGGGTTGGTGGATGAGGAGCGTGGCGAAGGGGGTGTTGGAGGTTTGGTGCGTATGCTGGGTTAGGAGGAGGAGTTGGGCCCAAAAGAGGAGGATAGAGCTCCAGCCGAGGAAGCGGTGCGTTATTTCGAAGGAGTTGTGGAAGCGAAAGCGCAGAGGTCCGCTGGCGAGGATGAGGATGACCAGAAGGAGCGTGAGTATTACCCAAGTGACAATGACTGCGGCAGGGGCGTAAGAGCGGTCTCGAGCGAATCGAATCGTGGACACGACGGTGAGGAAGATGAACCTGGAGCAGAGTTAACGTGAGAAAGAAGCAGTCTGGTTAGTGAGGGCGAATTCGTTGACCACCGAGGATATCATATGACGGTCGTGAAGCTCGAGCAGCCATACTATTTCAAGAATCTCTCGGGTCCTAGATGAAAGTCACAGGGCACGTACCACATCGTGCCAGCCATCGCAGTGCCGCTGTGCAATCCCCCATAAACGTAGATACGGGCAACAACTCGACGGACACAGAGGGGAACCGACCACGGTACCATCCATGCAGACCGATAGAGCGTGTTGATGAAGAAGTCTTGACGAACGAAGATGGCGACGAGGAAGTTGGACGAGGCCCATGTCGCGAGCTGATCCGATGCAACACCATCGATGTTCGGTTTGCAAAGGACGAGGACCAATCCGATGAGGTTGATCAGGAGGATTACGGAGACGATTCGACGGAAGGCGGGGAAGAGCTGGAACCTCAGATTGCGCGTCACCCAGTTTCCATGTTTTGGTGGCAGAGGAGGACCGTTCATCGCCCGCTGAGCGTTGCTTGTAAGGCGTTCTGTTGCGTCGGCGTCCGTCACCGTCAAGTCCTTGCGACTGCTAGCAAACGATGGCGAACTGGCCCCAGAGGAGCCCTTTTCCAAGTGGTCGGCGCGATTGTAGGAGTAGATGAAGGCGTCGACGTCCATCTTGATAGGTGAGGGCAACCTCGGCGGTGGGAGCAGATCCATTTCTTGCAGATTGTGCGTGTCTGGGGAAGGCATCTAGTACTTCTAATTGCCAAGTGGAGTTGACGTAAACGGAAGGAGTGGCTGCTCGCGTTGTTGTTGGTGGACCGAGCGAGATGGGTGTTGTAGCCAACGAGACTCAAAAAGAACGAATGGAGCAATCACGGAGTAGCTGCAGGTGCGGGGACATGGTTGAAGGAAAGGCTGACCGTGTGCGAGGAGTCGGATGACGCGAACTGTCACTGACGCGAATGGTTAAAGCGAAGTGAAAGTGGGTGACGAAGTTTTTGCGTAGTGGAGCTCCACGGGTCACTTGCCACAAGAGAGAGTAAGTATGCTAAATCGACTGTGAACGCCTCTGCTCTAGGCTATCCCCCCGGGTTATCCCCTCTGGTTATCCACGTGGAATGTGGAATCCGAAACGACCTTACTTGATCGAGCAGCGCCAGCTTCCAAGCATGCCCGACCCATTTGAGGTTAGATGGCATATTCACATGGCGTCTAGGGTTCATTTGACATGGTCGTGGCGGCATTCTACGCACGGATACCAGGCCTGGAGCTATGCGCAACGTAAGACTCTAGATCTCTCCAACGTTCCCATCAAACTGACAATTGAGCTCTTCACACCTCGCCTTGGTTCTAATGGATGAGACTGTCTAGCAATATGGACTCGAACTTGCGCTTAGATCGAGACGCACAGGCGTCTGTGCAAAGTTGCACGGCTGCGTGTAGGATGTAGGGTGCAACGGGTTCGCACAGATACGGCTCTTGTATCACCGCTATTAAATGCAAGGCAAGCCACGGCTGCCGATCAATCTGGGACTGCAAAACTTGGCGGAACTGGGGCGGACGACTGGCTGGCGTCTCTGCGGAGAATGAGGCAGGAGGAAGGTGTGACTGGTACCGTTATGGTCGATTCGGTCACTACCTGCCTCCATTCCCTCCAAACAGTTTTGGTCAAATGTCAACCAGCCATCAGAGTGCAAACTTTCCGATTCTTGAACGAGCGAATCGATCTAGGCCTACATCGCAAAGCACTTGTTTACACTTCTCGAATAGGCGCTGACAGGCTGCCCCTGGCATGCACATTGGCCTGGGCTTGTCTCGTGTTTGAAAACACGCTTCTTCACTGCTTTGAACCGGGTTTCCGGGACTCTCGTACCAGGTTCGTCCGCATGGTTACACATAAGGAGCGTCCAATGTCTGGACACAGCTGCTTCCGCCACGCTAGCAAACGCAGGTAACACAGCTCACTTGATTCAGCTGTCCAGCTGACGTCACGCGGAAAAGAGCCGATGTGGTGCAGCTCGCATGATCGAGGAGCAATGCGGTGAACCTGGTCGTGTTCTCTGCAACAAAGTATCCACCTCGTGGAAGATCAGCGCTCTTGCAATCACTTTGGAGCAATCTACATCCAGCTGAGGTTCTAGTTGAGTTACGGCTTCTGAATAAATAAACCTTCACGAGTTTTGGATGAAAGATTGTGGGTAATTTAGAATAGAAAGGTGATCCCGCAACCAATCACTCTTCAGTAAGTTTTCAATTAAATCGAATTTATGCATAGAATGGGCATATAGACTAGATCAGACAGCAGACTTTTTCTAGCCTAGGTAGTGGAACAAATCCTCCGAAACATATGTCAATGCCTATTATGAGCTATTTAAAATAGATGTGGTAGGTGCAGAAGAGCATGTAAATCAAATCCCTAGCCGTGTTGGAAACTGGTGCAAGGCCAAACTTCATGAATTCTCAATGATCCCCTCCTGGCCCTCCACCAGTATATTCCTAGATGACTACGCTGTGTGGGTAAATACTCTACTTCTCAATCTTGACACATTTTGCGCTTTCCATTTCCTCTTGAGATGTCTTCGCTCCACCACGCTGTTTCTTGATCCAGGCTGACGTGTCTGATGATGTACTATCTCGAGATTCACCTCCGATGCTCCTCGACCGTGCGCGTTTGAACATGGACGTCAATGTTTCTTCCGTGAATGAAGCGCTCATCGAGGGCCTCAGAGTATCGAACAACTCCAAATCTTCAGTTTCGGCAATGGCATCGACGACAAGCTTCCGAAGCAGTTTGGGGGGGGGTTTTCCTGGCAGATGACGTATTTGAAGAGTACCCTGATGTCGAAGATGTGATCGCCTGTTGGTGATATGTTGTTCTTATCTGGCTCGGGTGATGAGAGGGATCGGACCAGTCCACGGAGGTGGACACCGTCGGCTTTGATTTGTTCCAGAGCTTGCGCTGTTGCGCTTGCGAGCTTGGACAAGCAAATTTCTACCAGGTTGCGCATATCAAGCCGCTCCGCGAGGGTAAGAACTTTGTAGAGTTGCTCCGCAGAGGTACAGTTGAACTCGCTATTGCGATACATCCAGCTGACGACTAGTCTCACAGCTGCTTGATCGGTGTTCTCAAGAACAATTTCCCCGTACGCCAAAGCAATAACAGGATCGGTCGCGTGAGCCTCCGTCTGACCAAGCACCCAGATCCGCGCAAGCAGATATCCTGCCAATTCTTGGAGACCTTTGAGGTTGAGATTTTCAATACGGCGGGGGAGTGCTTCACGGCCAGCCTTCCTCTTCGCGGCCCCCGAAGGCGCCGACGCACCTCTATTCGCCGGGTTCTTGAGAATCTCATCAACTTCTGTTCCGATGTTTTCGTTCATGCTGGCCTGGTATTCCTTGAAAGGAAATTTGGTAGTGCACTTGAGAGCGATGTCCCTAATCTACCTAGGCCGTCAGCTACGTATCTCTTACATAAATTGAACAAGAAGTCTCCTTGGCTGGGGTTATATCATCATCTTCGTATGTGAGAGGATATAGAATGCTTTTCCACGAGATCCCGCATTGGCTGTGCGAAGTATAGACCCTGTGGTGACATACCTGTTTTTCTAGGTCATCCTCCTCCGTGGCAGGACCGTAAACGATTTGCTCAAGGGACTTCAAGTACGCTTGTACGCGTAGGACGTTTCGTCGTTGAACCTCGGCTTTGAGAGACATGGCGAGTATGGAGGGGCTGTAGCAAGAGAGAAGCTCGAGGTGAACCGTGCTTGATTGCCCTTTCTCTCCTTCATCATACTTCAATGTTACTGATGTCTTAGAAGCGCTCTATTCAAAGCTAGAGAGTGGCTTGAGGGCTATGGTGTCCAAGTAGTCCGTGCTTACTGTTTTGGCTGGAATGCCGGAGGCAATGCCGAATCGTCTGTGTTGAATTGGTGCTGACTCTCGAAACCGCCATCAATTAGAACAATCGGCGATTGCTTTCGAGCGCCAGAGATACTACTTGTGGTGACAGAGCGTAAATCACGCTGCTCCTGTACCTGTTTGTTCGTCATACTGGGCCTGGCGATGATCTGTCGTTCGATGTTGGATGACCAAAGATTCAGAAGTGAAGAGGATGATTTGAAAGGAGTGGAAGATCTTTAATAAGAGTGGAGGAGTAGAGAGGTAGAGGAACAAGAAAGTGAGGTAGAGAAATGGAGAAGTATAGGTAGAGGAGTGTACAAGTAGAGGTAGAGGAGTACGGAAGTAGAGATAGAAGATTGGAGAAGTAGAGGAACAGGGGGGGGAGGTAGAAGTAAGAAGGTTGGGCTTGTAGGACTGGGGCGACAAGGAAGATTAGGTAAGATTGGAATCGAGAAGTGAGGAAGAGATGGAAGAAATAGGCGAGATGATGCTCGTAATGAGAGCTGGCTTAGCTGAAACCTGAGTTGGGTAAAGGTGGGTTGATTTGAAAGGTGCAAGAGGCGGATTAGGATCTGCGAGAAAAGACATCGGAGGCCAATCTAAACAAAGAAGCGACAATTGAAGAGAGAAGATAGTTAGACTTCCGACCGGAACATGATGCCTATCAGGCTCGTTCTTGCACTGTCTATTTGTAGTCGTGGACAACAAGCATGCTGTAAGTGTTCGGGGGGGCAGCTGAAGGCCTCTGTGTGCATGAATGAAGAGAGTCGTCAAAATGTTCTTTGGTCACTCATCGACTTCGCAGAATAACCCAAGTCATCGTCAGTGATGCTCGACATGGAAGCGGTCGTCTCCACCAAGTGTTTCATGGCCCGTGCACCTGCCCCGCGAAAGCGTCAACAGCGAAATCGTTGCGCTCAACGGAATACACAACGCGTCGCTCCCGGCCCAGCTTTCGCTCTAAAATGATTACTAGCCCTGGAAATGGCCACATTCAATCAAGAGCGCGTCGAACACGCGTTACATGAGCTCCTGATACGCGTCGTGCCCGACGACCCTACCGAAGACGAGGCCACGGCCAACGAACGATTCGGCGCAGCATACGAATTCGCACTTGAAGAGCTGGTTGAAGCTGGAGAGCCAGCAGTAGTTGCCGACATCAACCATGTCGCCAGCCTGATTGATCGGCGGATATCAAGAGACGTCCATGGCGCACAGAGGAGCTCAAGATTCCACAATTTGCTCTCACGCTTGATCTCGCAGCCGGTCCTGGACCAGAAATGGCGCATGCTCTATTTTCTTCTCCAGCTGTCTGATATGCCAGCGCCCGATCCTGCTACACCGACAAGACACCCAGCCGCGCACGCGGGGAGCCCAGCGTTCAAGGAAGCCTTTTCGAGACCTGGCCTATCACACATCCCAGTCAACGACGGCTCTCCGCGAGCTTCGCCTCGCCCAAGCACTCAGGGTGAAAAGACGGACAAGCGAAGGGACAGAAAGACGCAAGATTTAGGCAAAGACCAATCCGCTGATATCAGCCTGGCCAACGGCGCCAAACCACCAATGGGGCCGTCCGAACCCTCGCTACTCCGCGATTTACCGTTCACACTCCAAGGGCTGTCGTCGACGAACTTGACGTTTCCTTCCTCCACCGCCCTGAAGCTGCCGCCGACTTTACCTGTTCCCATAATAAGCCTCCTACATACACTCGCCGAACCCTCGCTGCTATACAGAGGACTGTCAGAGTTTGTTGACTCCACTGAAGGCGGACTGGTCGGACAGAGCTTTCGATCGGCGTTGGGCAAGGAATTGCGGTCCTACCTGGGTCTGGTCGCAACACTGGAAGGCCAGATACGCAGGGCGCTGGCACAGCTAGACGAAAAACAACCCCACCACGGCATCGGAAAGGCTGGCGTTACTCTCAAGCGCTGTGTCATCTGGACACGAGAAGCAACAATGGGGCTACGTCTGATGAGTCTGATGGTCGAAGAATCAAAGAGCAAGAAGGGCGGCGAGCTGATATCCCTGATACATTCCTTCTCACTCTCGCACGGGGACCCGTATGTAGGTATCTTTGCCGAGCGCCTGTTAGCGCACGTCACGCGCCCGTTCTACGACATGCTCCGGCAGTGGATATACGATGGCGAGCTTGCCGACCCGTTTGGCGAGTTCTTCGTCTCGGAACAGAGCGAGGACGAGATTAGCGAATCGACAAGCAAGGAGGGAAAGGGCGGTGCTACGAGTGTCTGGGAGGACAAGTACAAGCTTAACGAGCGCATGATTCCGACTATTATTACGGAAGAATTTGCAAACAAGGTTTTTCTTATCGGCAAGACGTTGAACTTCATTCGGTACGGGTGCGGCGATGCTGCTTGGGTAGACACGTATTCCAAGGAGGCGTCCAAGGAGCTCACATACGGCGATACCGCAAACCTCGAACAATCGATTGGCGATGCATACAAGACCACCATGGCCCGACTCATCGACCTAATGGCCAACAAGTTCAAGCTATTCGAGCACCTGCGGGCACTGAAAGAATACCTCCTTCTCGGCGCCGGCGACTTCATCGCCATCCTCATGGAATCGCTGTCCCAGACCCTCGACCGCCCCGCCAACACCCAGTACCGCCACACCCTCACCGCGCAACTTGAGCACGCCGTCCGCAACTCCAACGCGCAATTCGACTCCCCCGACGTCCTCCGCCGCCTCGACTCCCGCATGCTCGAGCTCTCGCACGGCGAAATCGGCTGGGACGTCTTCACGCTCGAGTACAAAATCGACGCGCCCGTCGACGTCATCGTCACTCCCTTCGGCTCCAAACAATACCTCAAAGTCTTCAACTTCCTCTGGCGAGTCAAGCGCGTAGAATTCGCGCTGGGCTCCACCTGGCGCCGCTGCATGACCGGCGCGCGCGGCGTCCTATCCACCGTCTCCGACACCGTCGGCGCCGACTGGAAGAAAGCGCGCTGCGCCGTCGCCGAGATGATACACTTCGTCAACCAACTTCAATACTACATCCTGTTCGAAGTCATCGAGGCCTCGTGGAACGAACTACAAGACGCGCTGCATAAGCCCGAATCCACGCTCGACGACCTCATTCAGGCACACGCGAAATACCTCACCAGCATAACCCGCAAGGGCCTGCTAGGCAGCTCCGGCACAGATTTCACGGGCCAGTTGCACGAGCTGCTCAAAACGATGCTAGCATACAAAGACGCAGTCGACGGCCTGTACTCCTTCTCCGTCGCAGAATTCACAGCGCGACAAGACCAGCACGCGAAGATCGAGACACGCACCGCAGCCGGCCGCTGGGGCTTGTCGGAAAAAGACGACCTGCACCACACCTCCTCCTCGCCAGACCCGTCCTTCCCGCCCCCGCTGCTAGCCATACCTGGTGCAACGGGAGGAGCAGGAGGGGAGGATAACGTGCTGCCAGCGCTGCGCGCGCGCCTCGCGGGTCTGGTTACTGCGTTTCGGGCAAAGGTGTGTGCATTGTTGGGCGCGCTGATGCATCAGCCGGACCATGATTTGCGGTGGTTGGCGATGGTCATGAATTTTAATGATGTGTATCAGTTGCCTAAGAAGAAGAGTGGGAGGGCTGGGGGTGGGGTTGGTGGCACGGGTAGGCGCGAGAAGAGGGATGAGATAACGCCGCCGGCGACGGTGACGGGGGGGAAGGGGGGGAAGTGATGCAGTTATCGTCATTATTTAGCATTCAGAAAGGCGGGAGAGAGGGGGGAAAGGGGGCGTTTATGAAGCATAGCTTCGGTCGGGGTGTATGATACTTATTGAAAAGTCTCGGTTGTCCTTTTTGCGGCTAAGAGATTCCGAGATTGATGAACGCATGAATACGAGAACGAAGTCCCAAAGCGTTTCCATGATATTTCCTCGACTTGGTGTAACGGCGTTATACTTTATCTTTTTGGCTCTTTCCTGCTAATGGATCTTGAGACTGTGTAATGCTGCTGCGAACATATACGCTCTACCCCACCCACTGGGCATATCATCTCGTTGGGACTTCACTGCATGGAGCTTGGAGCATGGAGCTGAGAAGGTACCTACCAGGGCTATTTGCCCACACACAACGCTAGAGCACGCGTTGGATGCTCTATAGCAAACATCCACGACGGCGTTTTGTTACAAGTCACCACAAATACGAAGAGAGACAATCTATTAAGCATGATTTTGCTATAAAAGTACCGGCCGACTCCGAGAAATCTGGATACCATAAGTCAAATATGACACCTCGCAGTCAGAGAAGCCGGTCCTGTTGCTTTGCAGTTGCAAAGCTCGCCATGCCCAGCTGTAAGAGAATGAAGTTCCCTTAACAGCAGTTACCCCTCTTGTGGAAGAACATGAAAGGGATGCTCCACATCGATTGAATACCGGTGGTAGTAGACGGGGCGGCTTTGGAGCTGGAAATTCACCAGACACTAGCACCGCCATCGTCGCCGGTGTTCCATGCGCCAGCTGCCTCCGGGGCCGCAGTCTCCCAGTTGCCAGCTGCAGCGACAGGCTCTACAGGGCCACCGTCACCCAAACCATCGCCTCCTGCATCAGGAACCGCAACCTTGCAACGCTGATATCGTCAGTTATGATCTACTCAAGCCAGTTCCGATGCTTACCTTGATCGTGTGGCCCATCTCGCCGCAGTTGGTGCACTTGACCTTGCTCCAGTCCTTGGGCTCCCGGCACTCTCGGGAGAAATGGCCGGTCTTCTCGCAGTTGCGGCAGACGGTGTTCTCTGGGTTGCGTGGCTGGTCACACTCTTTGGCGATGTGGTCAGCCGAACCGCAGTTGCGGCACTTCCTAGCCTCGACATTGGGGCACTAAAAAACATTAGCTGACGCAAACCGTGGCAAGCACTATGCACTCACATCCTTGGAGAAGTGGCCCATCTGGTTGCACTTGCGGCACTCGACATTCTCGGCAGACCTAGGTTCAGTACACTCCTTGGCATTGTGGCCAGGCTGCTTGCAGTTCTTGCATGCGAATGGATCCACGCGCTCCTTGGGACAGTCGCGAGCGCGGTGGCCTTCCTCGTTGCAATAGACGCACTTGATCACAGGGGCGGTCTTCTCGCGCTCAACTACCTCTTGATTGCAGTACTTCCTAATATGTCCGAGCTCTGCATGTTTGTTAGTTGCGCGCATGCTCAAAGGATACTTTTTGCTTACCACCGCAGTTGGAGCAGAGTGGAACACCGCGATCCTGGACAATGCCGGCCGAGGCCAGACGCTTGAGGTTGTCCTCGGCATTCTCGGGCCAGCCTTCAGCCCACTTCTTGCGACGAGGCTTGTCTGACAGCTGAAAGGTGAGAACATATTCGCGCTCCGGGTTGCCGATCAAGTCAACGATGGTGGCATTGATAGCAACCTCCTGCTGCTTGGCGATCAAGTAGAACTGTATGCAAGGGTTAGCGTTGTCACACAACAGGAAATTCTGTGCACTGCATGTGCGGGGAGTACATACCGGAAGCTGATCTGTGCGCAAGGCGGTCTCGACATCTTGGAGCTTAAAGTCATCGTTCAGAGCACGAGCGTACGCCTTGAGACCGATACGGAACTTGTCGAGGTCCTTTGCTTTAGCAGCATCGACGAGAAGAGTCCAGGCTTCGGCGGCATCAACCTCGGGAATGCCGGCCCAGTCAACAGTGCGGCGGGACTTGCAGTTGAGAGCCTTGTGACCCTCTTGATTGCAGAGCTTGCATATACCATCGTAGGGGCGCTCGACCGTGGGGTTGGTGCAGTCTGCCTTGTTGTGTCCAGTCTGGCCGCAGTTGTAGCACAGTCCGCTATTCTTGGGCTTGTCCGGGCAGTCGCGGGCGAAATGACCCTCTTGCTTGCAGCTGTTTGTTCGTTAGCATAAACGAGCAGTTTGAAGCGGAGTTGAGCCACTTACAAACGACAGGTGCTGTCGCCGTCGTCAGCTGCGTTGTCACCACCGAAGGCGGCACCTCCAAAGGCGGAGCCAGCAGCTTCAGCTCCGACTCCAGCTCCACCCCAGGCATCGCCGCCGCCACCGGTATCCTCGGCTTTCAAGGGCTCTGAAGCAGCAGTATCCGGCTTCCACTCGGCACCGCCGCCAGCATCGAATCCGCCTAAAGCAATGTTAGCCAATGAACCGACCAGCGACGATCGAAGATGACTTACCACCCCAAGACATGTTGATGACTTGATGTCCTTAGATGAGTTTGCTGATATGAGAAGGCAGAGAAGCGACTCGAAGTGAGCGACAGAGGAGTCTTCACGAGCAGCCCGAAGGAAATATGCTAAGCCAATGTCAGTCATTTGACCTTCAAGTTGACGCACGGCGAGCGAGAGGCGCGCGAGGTAAATAGAGTGACGTCAAGGCAGGAAAGAGCAAAGGGGGGTGCCGGATTTAGGAGTGCGTACTTTGATCCGGGCAGCGTTATCGAAGCAGGAGATTGAGTACTTGTCACTCTGAGAGAGTGGGGGGAGGAGAGAGAGGTTTGGAGGTTGCGTTGTGGAAGTGGGGGAGAAAGAAGGAAATCGAGAAGGCGCGGCCGAAGGAGGCAGCAACTCGGTTGCCAAGCAACGCTCAATCCAAAGTTGCGCCACGCCTAGGACAAGAAGGGCAAAGAAGCAGATAGAAGACTCTACGTGAAGGAGGACAGGTAAAGGTATGCCTGTGAAAGGACTAGGTGAAATATGAAGTTTAAGACGAAAGCACATCACATGCGTATGATGTAAACCAGCCTATAGAATATGAAATGCCAGTTTAGCTTTAATCATCCAAATCCTAAAGAATCCCCGCTCTTTAGCGCCAGACTGGTTGTGTGCCCCTATAACCCTCCTCTTTCGATGCAGGCAAAGACGCCAAGCCCCACTCATCCCATATATCTGCCGGTGTATCACGACACGAGAACAAAACTGACAGAAAGTGGAGAACGGGATTGTACAGAAGCGATTAAAGTACCTAATATAGTGTCTTACCATTGACTTCATACGGCATTGGTATCAAAACCTCTCTTCATGCGCATCATATGCAAGAACAGTCCGGGTGGGTGACGCAGACAAGAACGTACTACAAACCCTGGCTACATCAGCCGAAACCCTCCAAACGCCTCTCGCACATTGGTCAGGAACGAGGCATAGTGAAATATCAGTCATACCAGGCAAGGCACCGTGGCTAGGAAGGCCTCCAATCCACATAGCCAGGTCTTGCAGGGTTTATAAGACTCGCCCAAGGAACGCCCGTAATCCATTGCGGTAAGCGCAACTAGATCGTACAAATAACATGCACCGAACTGGTATCAGCAAATCTTTACACGCCACGGAACTACAACGAGTCAGTATTAGTTTCGAGATTTGGTCAGAAGCAACGCTTACCATGCGAACAACCAAGAACCATATAGCTCCAATGAACCTGAACAGCGACAGACCCGCCACGCTCCACAGCACGACAGCCAAGTAGATGGTCGATGCGTCGTTCCTCCTCTGCTGTGCCTCATCCGGGTTTTTGACAGTGACTTCCAGACCACCAGATTGCAACACGAGCGCGGTGAGACCGAGATTGCAGAACATCCAGAACAGAACAACGCCGGATCGGAATCCTTTGTAGTAGTCTTCTTGCTTATCTGTAGCGCTCGGGACCTTCTTTGGCTCCACATATTTTGTGCTGAAAACGCGAAGCTCAGTCTCGTATTGCGTGTTGAGATCAGCATCGTCAGTGGGTGCATGGATGTCTGCTTTGCCGTCTGCCTTGGTAGTGACAGAGGGGAGTTTGTCTGGCTTGTCGTCGCCCTTTGTTCCCCAAGTGATGTCGTGGGTGTTGCAGAAAGCGTATACGTTGAGAATGTTGATGTATGTCGGAGTCATGAGCAGATATTGGATGAAGGAGGTGAACATGTGCCACGGATCCAGGAAAAGAATGGACACGACAAACCACATGACATATGTCGAGGCCAGCGAGACGATTAGTGTGAAGAAGATCCTGTCGTTGAAAATGTCCGAGACGTTGAAACCGTCTGCGTCGTTTACCGTTTCCTGGATCGACCTCACCGTAATGAAGATGGATGCAAACATCAAGTATGTCATGATGATGACCCAGAAGTACACCATGGACATGTAGAACCTATTGGATCCCTGAGGTCTGTTGCCGAGAGCGAGGATGAAACAAGCGATTAGCACACCGATATACAGCCATTCGAAGATGATGAACAAGACTTTTCCAGCGGTACCGATTTCGTTAGCCAGAGATGCGGTAAGGATGCGGAAGACCAGGAAGAAGTTGCCGAGGGCGAACCAAGCGAAGAGCATAGAGATGGTTTGGTAGACGAATTCAATGAGGAACATCATCTTGCGAATGAAGGAGTGATCGCTCCGGAAAATGTCAAAGGAATGAGCCAAGGCGTAGACGGCAGCGAAGAAGGACCCGTTGAGCCATCTTCGACGCTGGAGAATGAAGTCGGCCATTTCGACAGGAACATCGGTCTCGCCGTTTGCGGACTTGACGTACTGCAGAATCCAGTGGCAGTTCCTCTTGGATACCAGCTCGAAGCAGAGAATACGATCCTCGGCAAGGTACATGTTGGCAGTGAAAATACCGGCATTGGCGCCGTGCATCTTCTCACCAGCAAAGTACTTTTCCAAAGGCCCATTTCCAGTCTTGTCGTTTTGAAGGGCGACATAGCGGTAGGCGGAGAAAGCTCCAGGAAGCACGGTAATGAATCCAAAGGCCGATTCGAGGGGTTTGTCCAGGATATTGCTCATCTTGTACTCGAAGTTTTGGGTTGCCACAAGCGGGTTCAGAAGCTTTTTACCGTGGACTAACATAGCCTTGATTTCACCACAAGCGCCAGCGCACATGGGCTCCAAGTCGAATGCTTTCCAGAGTTGGTAGACGGAATCCTTCCCGGGCTTTGTTCCCGCATCAATCAGGACACAGATGTTTGGGTCCAGCACGGCACCGAATGCCTGGAAGAACCATCGGTGAGAATTGATCTTCTTCTGATTCTTTTCCTTGAGACAGAAGAGCATCTGCACAGGGGTAGTGCCTTTCTTGACATTGACGACACCCTTTTTGATATCAATCATCATCTGACTGGTGTACTATGTAGAGTTAGCTCGGATGCGATTAGACGATCAGATTTGTTTACCTCGTAAATATGTGCAGTCACATCCTTGCCGTTGACTTGCTGTTTGGCAATACCGTCCTGGTACACTCCCATAGCGGCCAAAACGGCCCGAGTGCGCGGGTTGATCTTGGCACGGCCGTCGCTGACGACGCACACGACGATCTTCTTCCACGCGTCCTTGCCCCACGTCTTGCTATTGGTGCGCGAGTTCATGTACTCGATGTTCTTGATCACACCCATCATAGTGCGCGCAAACAACTCATCCTCCTCATTGTACATGGTAATGACGATGAAGAGCTCGGTATGTCGAGGCTTGGCGAACAGCTTCTGGCGCAAGGTGAAGCGCTCACTGGCAAAGTCTGCCGGATCGCACGTTGCCGCCGAATATCGCATGTGGGTGAATTCGTCACGCTCCGGTGGCTGTGCATGCGGGACCTGGTTGAGCAGCCGTGGCGGGATGGGGCAGTCGAGAACGAGGTTACCCTTGAAGAGCTGGACTTCCTTGACAGTCTTCCACCGCTTGATGGGAGCGGGGCTGGGTGTTGGTCGCGGTTCGTCGTGATACTGCCCCGCATGCTGCTCCACATCGTGGTCGATGGGATCGTGCGCATCTGGACCGAATGGGTTCTCCCCTGGGATCATGGGCCTCTGGTCATCATCGTCCTGCCAGTAGTGGTCAGGTTGTGTCCCATAGGCTGGGTGTGGGCTCTCATCGTGTGGAGAGGGTTGGTAAGGCGGTTGGTAGTATTGGTCGGCGTGCGCTTGCGGGTTGAGGGAGTAGTCGCTGTCGTGGCGGTAGGGCTGGGGGTGGTAGTCGTCGTGGTAGTCGCTGGGACCGTAGGGAATGTTTTCAACCGAGTACTGCACTCTATCAGCAACAAGTTTATGCGGCAACTCAACGTACGAACACTCGGTTGCAGTTGTAGTCTGTCCCCCGGCGTGCCTGGCCCTGGACCAGGACCGACGGGTATCTCGAGCGGCCCCGAGTCTGAAGCGTATCGGTCATCGAGCTGGTAGCTCTGCAGCGGGTGCCCTGGCGAGGGCGAGCGGCCTGGTCGGCGCGGATCCATTGAGGGAGAGTAGTGGTCGTCGCCGCCCCCAACCGAGCCTGTGTAGATGTTTTGTTAGTTTAGGGTTGTCAGGCGCGCAAAAGCGAGTGACGTCGAAGCGAGGGCCAAGTCAAGGATGGAATGCGACGGTGAATTAGAATAGCCTGCGACCGAGCGGGGGCTCTAATAATCTACTCGAGACAGGTCTGGGGAAGGCAAAGGAATAGCGGGTTGGCGCAGCGGGCGTCGTAATGGCATAAGACTGGAACTCACCCAAGCGATTGTAGCCCGACATTTGGCTTTGTCCAAGGACTGCGTGACTGCGCCTTCTCCTGGCGGCGGAAGGAAGTGATCAACCGGCGAGCGTGTTCCTGGCAGTGAAGGGGTGAGCCGGCGAATGGCGCCGACGAGTTGTTGATGGTCTTTGGGCGGACGATTTCCGGCTGGGGTGCGTCGTTTCAGATGTGTTTGGTGGGTCGTCGAGGCCGTTTACCCAGCAACGTGTCGCAGGATGCCACGGCAGAAGTGGACGTGATGGACGTGATGGATGAGAAGATGGAATCAGCACAACGGGCAGCGCGACACTTTGAATCAAGTCAGCAGAAAACCCAAGCTTCGCCCGGGCTGAAGGCGTACAACTAGGCGCTGTTGATTCCACAGTGCAGGGCTGAAACTTGGATGCGAACTCTCGGCCGCTTGTCGACGCCACACGCACCGCCGCACACCCCAGAAAAGGCCCCAGAAAAGACCCTATTTTTGGCGTATTACGCACGAGAGCCCACTTCTGTTGATGCGCCCTTCTCGCAGTTTTGCCATCTATGCCATGCTGCGTCGCCCCTTCTGTCCATCAATCTGCTCGTCAGTGCCCAGGTGTGTTTGTACGAGCACAAGCACCCAAGAATCGACCTTCTGTCCAGGCTTCAGCCCGCCTCAGCTCGCGGCACTAAGGCGCGGGCTGGGCCCAGGCGAGGCTTGAAGGGGAGTGCAGACCCGTGACAAAGGGCAAGTCTATCCTCAAAGGATGCCTTTGTACCAGTGTGGCTTTGTCGTGAAAGAGTAATACGGGATATCAGCCTCGCACCTCTTGGAGCGCCGAGAGTACCGTCTCTGCTGGCGGTGAAGCATCATCGCTTACCACATCTGACTCCCTTGCCATGACCAAGCATTCGTCCAATCTGTCTATTCGTGGTCTATGGGTATCAAATCTTCCTTCGAGCACCGTGAATCCAGTCTGCCTCGACATTATCCTTAGCTCAGTAATCCCTCCTCGAGGTTTTGCATGAATGCCTTTGTGAACTTGACGCTCTGCTCGTAAGCCACGACAAATCCATCATTGCCGCCATAGTATGGATCCTGCACCTCCTCACCGCGCCCGGACCTTCGCTTCTTCCCGCCAAAGTCTCCAAACAACATGACTTTGCCCACACCCTCCTCATCTCCCAAGCGTTTGACCTCGCGTGCGCGTAACCGCTGTAGATGGTCCAGGTTATCGTCATCCATTGCAAGTATGTAGTCAAAGCCGACGAAATCTTTGGTTTGGAACTTGCGGGCACGATGCCTGTAGTTTGTGATGCCATTATCCGCGAGAGTGGCCATTGTGCGGGGGTCGGGGCCGTCGCCGACGTGGTAAGCTCCTGTACCGCAGCTGTCGATGCTGGCAATGAGAGGGTGCATCTTGCCTTCGGGGCACGCCATGCTTGTGAAGACGCCTTCGGCCATGGGAGAGCGACCTGAAAGGGTCAGTCATGATGTGCCACCATTACTGTCATTGCGGGGAGGGGTACAGATGTTTCCGAGACACACGAAGAGTACCGAGACAGGATTAGGCGTCGGGGCAGGCACTGTGCCTTCGATCTCTGATACTCCGTCGTTATTCGTCATGACTGTGGTGGTGATCGCTACGGTGTGGTGTCGAGGGGAATATTGAGCGGCCTTCGACGGTCTCGCGTGGCTGTGCCAAGATACATTGCATCTCAAGATACGGCCACACTTAAACTTCTATAGCCTACAACATTCACTTTCTCAAAATTTTATTGAGAGGATATTGTCCGCTAGTGTTCGTACAGACTATATTACAGGTCTCGTCATCCATATTAGTACAAGTTTGCTCAAGTCGCGTGCACAAGTCGTATGCGTCTAGAGAACGAGCAGCGATGTCTCAGCTCGAAACTAGATCATCCCTCGAGGGTGGGACCAGTAAGAAGCTGCTGGCAGCTCCAGAACCGCTCCCTGTTGGCTGAGTTACATACGCAATCTTCGAGACCCCACACATCCGCAGCTTTCAGGATGTAATCTTCTCTGCTCCCAGGCTTTGACCTTGGATTCCATTCAAAGCTCAATGAATTATCCGGGAGCAATCAGTTAGCTCCAGGCTGTTGTTCCAGCTCTCGCAGCCGTTCGACGAGCTTTTCGCGAAGGAACGGCGGCAGTCCCAGCCTGCAACAGTCAGTAGTCACTCCACATCCGACAGGAAGTTTCTCTGCCGACTTACATTCCTTCTCTCGTCACAATACGATATGTCCCACTGGCCTGGTAGTTGCCTCCATCGCCAACGAAGCGCCCGTTGCCATCAACCTCTAAGCTCCCGAATATGTCCTCCGGCCAAGCTATCCGTCCCCAGTCGGGAGGGTTTCTCCTATCCCCGACATGTATCCATCCCCCTCGGTTCGCGCCTCCCATTCCGCCCTGGGTACTTGTAGGGCCCGTTCCTTGGCCGTTGCCACGATTGTTATCACCCAGATTCGCCCCACCCGGGCCAGCAAAAGCAGCCGCTTCTTGCTTCACATCTGGGTCATGGATTGCATATTTATGAAGGACGGACTGTAATATCCCCTGGAATTGAGGATTCTCGGTGAAATTCTCGGGCGTGGGCGGGACAGAGGTTGAGGTTCCAATTGCGAGAGAAGGTGCCGGAGGTTCAGAAGAAAGGAGCGTCAGTAGAGACTTGTTCGGCTCTTGTGGATGCTTGAATACAAACTGACTTCATCAACAACAGCGCAGGCAATGGCGGCTCCGTAACTTACGATGTGCGGGTTATCAGGCAAAGTCGAAACGCTCCGTGATCTGCCAATGTATTGCTTGCATTGTATCCGAAAAGTAGGTCGCATGCAGGCCACCGATCGGCTGCCAAAGATTGACGCCATAATTGAATTGTAGAGAGAATTGTCGCAGCATGGACGCGCTTAACGTCACTTACAATTGTCGACGAACGATGACGATTTTATTCGAGCTTTGCGACTAGACCTATTTCGGTATCGCGCCTCCATGCACCTCGAGCTGAACCTCCATCCCAAGGTACGGGAAGCAAGTCACGCAAGTGTGTTCTCATCGATGACTTCGACTATTACTTCAGACCTGTCTGATGAGCCTGTGCAATATCCCGCGGCCTGTGTTCGGCCATGCAGGCCGCCTCTCAATCCGCTCTTAGCGCACCCCCACCAAAAATCCCAAAGATCCCGTGGACGAATTAGAGCTTCTGCTGGGAAAGCTCAGAAAACCGGCCGGCATCGGCTGTGAAAGCTATGAACGGCCCAGGGTCCTCGGTTCTCGCAGGCCTAACCTACCACTCAATTTCCTCGCGCCCACGCAGCTGATAACCACACATGGCGCTCGTGTAATGTACGAAGCTTGACGCGACATCCTGGAGAATACATCAACAAATTGCGGGCTTCTCTGTTCTGTCCACTATGGCTTCAGACGCAATACACCATGGGCCGATGGATAAAGACATTAGGGTGACGGCGGACGACCCTTTAAAAGACGACGTCCAGCATGATGTAGAAGCTGCAGGCCGCCCGGAGATGGTCGATATCGACCGTATTGAAAGAGTGTACAAGTGAGTCCGCCGATGGCTCAAACTTCGGAGCAGTCTCTCATTGGAGTTGCAGGAAATTGGATCGGAGGATTCTCCCAGGTAAATCTGAAAATATCGTCTGGGTGCTAGAAACTGACCATGGTAGCGTTTTGGGTCCTCTACTTTCTCTGCTCCGCCATCCGCTCCAATATTGGACTCGCCCAGACGATGAACTTGGACAGGGGTCACGACCTTGCATCCGAGCTCAATTTGACGCCGAAGCAAGTCTCCACTGGCCTGGCATTGTTCTATGTTTGCTATGTGCTGTTCGATCTACCTTCCAACCTGATCATGTCGAAACTGAGTCCCCACGTTTGGATGAGCAGGATTGTGACGGGGGTAGGCATCATTGGAATTGGTCTGGTGGGCATGAAAGCCGCGTGGAGTTTCTAGTGAGTGCAAGAAGACGCTGTCAAAGAACGGCCTAACCAGGTATCAGCCTGCTCCGACTCCTCCTAGGTATAGTCATTGCGGGCATGTGGCCGGGCATGTCCTACTACCTAACCCTGTTCTACCCCCCATCAAGAACAGGCAAGCGCATCGGGCGTTATTTCACCGCCTCTCAAGTGTCTGCCGCAGTTGTTGGATTGGTTTCTGCAGGTTTCCAGAAGATGGACGGCATTGGAGGCCTGGTCGGCTTCCAGTGGATGTTCTTAATCTATGGTATCGTCGGGACTCTGGCCGGCATCTCGCTCCTGTGGTGGCTTCCAGATCGACCGCTTCCTCCTGGGGAGAGCCATAGCAGGGAGGGATGGCGCAAGTTCAAGCCCCACAGTAAAGCAGCCCTGTCGGGCGAGGACGCACGCATCCACTACGAAGATCTGACCCGTGTGTACCACCGCAGCGCGTGGACCATGCGCGAGCTCTGGCATGTTCTAATTGACTGGCGCCTGTGGCCCCTGGTCATCATGTACTTTGGAGTCGTTGGAGTCGGTATTGGGACCCAAGCATATGCAACTGTCATCATCCGGGGAATCAACCCGGACCTCACGGGCATCCAGCTTAGTCTATTATCGGCTCCAATCTGGGTGGTAAGCCGACCTGTCCGTCAGCCAGACTGCAAGCTAAATACACGCAGATGGACCTCATTGCAATTCTCATCTTCACGCCACTATCTGACCGTTTCCATCACCATCGCCCGCTTTTCTTCAGTAGCGCCGTCCTGATCCAAATCGCAGGGCTGCTCGTCACCACTTTCGCTGGCGGATCCAAGTCGTGGTCGCGATATGGCGGGCTGCTGTTGGTGGGATTCGGACTGGGACCCACTGTTCCGATCTGTATGGCCTGGACAAACGAGATATTCCAGCCGCGTCACGGCGAAGTGGGTGTGGCAGCCGCCAGTGCTCTCGTGTCTGGCCTGGGAAACCTGGGCAGCATTCTGACCACGTACGCGCTTTACACAGGCTGGCCAGCAGACGCCGTCGGCCCTCACAAGTACCGGAAGAGCAACCTGGTCATGATTGGGATACTGTGTGCGAGCATCACCAGCGCGGCCGTCATGATGGTCCTGCTCAAGATGTTTGGAAACTCAAAGGCGAAGCAAATCAGCAGCGCTAGCTCAACCAGTGAGGGCGAGGCTGTCTACGTAGACGGGGCGGCTCGGCGGGAGGTACAGCAGAGGGGTCTGGGGAGAATGTTCTGCTTGAAATGACAGCCGGACCCTGCAGGGGGAATTGACCGATCAGACAGTTTGACTTTGCGATGCGTCCACAGATGCCCATGGCGGGTGGTCACAAGGGACGGTCGCGTGGATGTGGGCCTGTTTTATATGCGAGTCAGCATCCCGGACGTGTTCATGCTGACGCATGGACGGCTGGGAACCGCTGCGAACGGGGGACGAGGGAGCAAAGGGAGGAGCACGGTGGCATGGCAGGCCGCGTAGTTTAAGAAGAGCAGCTCCATCTCATCTCTGCTGTCCACTGCCCCCGGTGATTCTGACTCTGCGCGGTGGAGCTGCGTCGGGGCGTCGGCTGTGCGCACTGGCCATCCGGTGCGTGTTCGTGGTGCAGGAGAGGTGAAGGAGGACGAGGGGCTTTCACTTGGCCACTCAACAACTTCCATCGCCGCCAAATGCAGTACGGAGAGCAGCGGGCGCTCGCACTACCTACCTGCTTGCCTCCAGTCTGTCGCTTCCTCTCCTGCAGCTCGCAGCACCGCAAGCACCGCAGCACCGCTTGATTGCTGCATCCATCCCCCGCCATCCACGGCTTTCCACGACAGCCAGACCCACCCACCCCAGCGCGCGCCTCGCCCTCACCGATTAGACGACTCCACCGAGCCGTACAGCTGTCCTCATCGTCCATGGTCGTGCTCCCACCGCTTCCGTGAGTCGGGGGTAGTGTGCCGTCGCCAGCCGCCAACACCACGTTTGAAGGCCCGCCCGAAACGTGGTTCACCCGCCGTTCCCAAGCTGTCCGCAAGCTTGACACGGCGGCTCCAACATTTTGACGTGAGTAGTCCTCTCTATGGCCACCATGATGAGTGCGGCGCCGTTGCGCTGCTCATCGCTGTTCCTGCGTGCCCTCGCATGTGATAGACCCCTCACACCGGTCTGCCCCAGCGCCAGCACCAGCGCCAACGCCCTCCTGGACATGCTCGCATGCTGATTACGTCGATTCCAGCCAAGTTTGTATCGGCCTTTCTGTTTCACAGCGAGGCGTCTCTTTCAATCTCGAACCTCAAACCTCGAATCTCGAACCGCCCACCTCGACTGCTTTCCCTCCCCGTCGCCGCCGCCATGTCCGCCGCAATCGACAACGAGGACCTGGAGGAGCTCTCCATGTCCATCACACCCAACCCCAGACGGAGCTCCACGAGACCGCCCGAATTCCAGGGCCCACCCGCACCCCCGACTGCTGTCCATGAGGGCAAAGTGACCCGCGATTCCAAAACCACCAACCAACGCATGGGCCAATACTCGATAGTGAAGACGCTGGGCGAGGGCTCGTTTGGTAAGGTCAAACTAGCCGTGCACCAGGTCAGTGGGCAGAGGGTGGCGTTGAAGATCATCAACAGGAAGAAGCTGGTTACAAGAGACATGGCAGGCAGGATCGAGCGCGAAATCCAGTACCTGCAGCTGCTGAGGCACCCGCACATCATCAAGCTGTAGGCACAAACTTGATATACTCGAGATATCGCTGACATAGTCAGGTACACTGTGATTACAACGGCTGCCGAGATCATAATGGTCCTTGAATACGCGGGCGGAGAGCTGTTTGATTACATCGTCCACCACGGAAAGCTTAAAGAGGACAAAGCACGCAGGTTCTTCCAGCAGATAGTCTGCGCTGTAGAGTACTGCCATCGTCATAAGATCGTCCATCGGGATCTGAAACCCGAGAACCTCTTGCTTGACGAGCATCACAACGTCAAGATTGCCGACTTTGGCCTGAGCAACATTATGACCGACGGCAACTTTCTCAAGACGAGCTGCGGCAGCCCAAACTATGCAGCGCCAGAAGTCATTTCCGGGAAGCTGTATGCTGGGCCCGAGGTCGACGTGTGGAGTTGCGGCGTCATCCTCTATGTGCTGTTGGTTGGTAGGCTTCCTTTCGATGACGAATACATCCCTACGCTGTTCAAGAAGATCGCCGCAGGCAACTACAGCATTCCCAACTACCTGTCGCCGGGCGCTGTTTCGCTCATCAAGAGAATGCTTACCGTCAACCCTGTGCACCGTCTCACCATTGGAGACATTCGCCAAGATCCATGGTTCATCCAAGACCTGCCTACGTACCTGGAGGCTCCGCGCGAGGAGTTTGTCGATACTGGCGTTGATCCGAACAAGGCAATTGATCCTAGGAGTCTTGCGCCTTCGCAACCTGCGGCCGTTGTTGAAAAGCTCCATGACACAGTCGTTGGGAAACTTGGAAAGACGATGGGTTATGCGAAACACGATGTTCAAGAAGCACTGGCGCGCGATGAGCCTAGCGCAATCAAGGACGCGTACCTAATCGTGCGGGAGAATCAGCTAATGAAAGAGAACCGTGAGTCACCTGCCACTTCAATCAACCCTATCCCCGTGTTGTGATCACGGGTGTTGTCGACAACTGCCCAGACCTTGGGTAATATAGATAGTCCATATGGCTGACCACATATTGCAGCCCTCCTTACGCAAGAGAAGACATTGGAGCCCTTTTTTGCGCAGTCGCCCCCAACGCACGACCATACTTTCCACACCGGCTCCATTCCTCAAGCCATGTCTGCTCGACCGCAAGTCATCCCGTCGTCGGATCAGGAACGCACTCGCCAGGGCTCGGCGTCCAGCAGTCAGATTCTTAGCGTTCGCAGCCCCATCAATACGATTGCTGTCCTTCCTAGTAGCCTAACAGAATATCACAAGGCCTACATGAAGGGCCATCCGAAGCCGCCCGCTCCGCCGTCACTGCCGGAGGAACCACGTGCACAGACGGAGGAAGAGAAAGCGGCGCAGGCAAGACGGCTGCGTCCACACGCCCGAAACATTCAAGAATCAAGCAGGCAGCGACCAGAACCAATGACGACGCTGCCGACCAAGCGTGCTCGTCCGACAAAGTGGCAATTCGGCATACGGTCGAGGAACCAGCCAGCAGAGGCCATGCTAGCCATCTTCAAGGCACTCAAGGCCATGGGTGCTGATTGGGAAGTGTCGAGGATTCGCAAGCCAGGCGGAGATGGCGGCTCTCGAAGCCGCAGCAACTCCAGGTCGAGATCGCGTTCTCGATCGCACTCAAGGGGCTCCTCCGACTCATACCCCTCTTCGCCAGATTTGTACGAACTCTCAGATCAAGACACGTCGCCAAATCGCCGGGAACCGCTTTCCGTACGCAACTCGGCCTCTGACGCTCGCTCGACGTCGAGGGGCCGCCAGAAGAGGCACTACAACCAGCTCAATGACTGGGGATACAGTATTCCGGAAGATCCATGGGTTATCAATGCTCGCTTCCGAAAGGAAGGCATGATCCCCCGTGGCGTCCCGCATCCTTCTTCGACCCACTCTTCTCGCGTCGATCTGCAGGACCCTGCTGGCATGCGTCGTCGTAGTTCAACAACCACCAGTCTTTCCAGCCTGAATCACATCGAGGCCATGTCCCAGGCCGAGCCACGACCTGGGTATGCCGGGTCCTCTGCCGGAGATTCCAGTGCTGGCCAGTACCCGGCAGATGAAGCAGTGTACATTTACATGAGCATACAGCTGTATAGTATCGATCGCGATTTCTTCGTCGTCGACTTTCGATGCGCTGGCTATGAACGCCTGGTGCAGAATCTTGTCCGCGAGGTCAAGGCAACGTCCACGTCCAACACCAGCATTTCGAACCTCATACTGAACCCATCTCTCCATCAGGATGGCTGGGACGACGAGAAGGGTGTCTGGCGGCGACTAGCCGATGACGAGGCGTTGCCTGATGATTTGGCTAAGGAATTGCAAGCAGGCGGGCAGAAGGTGTTGAGGGAGCGTCACGAAACTGTAGGTGTGGGCAGATCGGAGGGCGAGAAGCGAGCGACTAGCCCCTTTCCGTTCTTGGATGTCGCTAGCACGCTGATCCTGCAACTGTCGGGTGAATAGTGAGCAGCAGAGCAAGTCATGGTGGAAGGGAGATTGAAGTCAAAACTTTTCTTCATATATAGCTAGGGATTTAGTCTGAGACTCGCGGATCTTGTGGGCTGACGATGGGTTTGGTCATGATGATATCCTCTTTACGACTTTTCATGACTGGGCGTCGGAGTTTATAGATGGATTGGCAGCGAGCATCGTCCGGAACCTGCTCTTGTCAAGGCAGCAGCAGGTAGCGGAACGGGCTCATAGTTGAATCAACTTGGTTTGGCTTGGAGACGTCTTGCACCGTTCAATAAGCCCTTTCCAGCACGCTATAAGCACCGCTTCGAGTAAGAGATACTTCTTCTTGGTAGACACAACCCTGATCACCATTCCCCAATACCTCAACACCTGCACATCATCCTCTACAATCAATTTCTCCCCTACGCAACCACCTTCCCAAACCCAAACCCCCTAACCCCATTACTAACCCACACCCCCTCCCCCACCTCGACCGTCCCCACCCCAACCGGCTCCTCCATACACATCCCCCTCCCTAATGCCCACCTCCTCGTCGTGCCCCTCTGCCCTCCAGCCCCGACCTTCGCACTCCGCACACTATGCCCCCACCTCCCCGCAAACGGCCTCCTCAATTCCCCCTCATCCGCCTCTCCCCCCTTCAGCGTCTCGCCGTCAAAATCTCCCGCTGGCACACCAACAGGTGGCGTCACCCACCGCCCCCCACGGAACAGGTACAGCGAGGTCATGCTGCCTTCGGTAAGTTCCGAGCATTCGTTGTACAGCATGACTTCGGAGAGGGTGGGGGTGGGGGTGGGGAGAGAGCGGGCACGGGACGAGGTGTAGACGGTGCGGTGGGTGGTTTTGAGGAGGGTGAAGGGGGTGCTGGGGGTGGGGTGCGTGTCGAGTTTTATGAGCCAGGGCGGGCTGGGGGGAGAGGTTTGGGCAGGGAGGGAGTCGGAGGGGCCTAAGGTAAGGGGGCCGCCTGTTAGGGGGGAGAAGGTGGGGGTGGGGGTTTGGGCGGGGTGAGGAGGGGGAGAGTGGTCTGGGGGGTCGAAGGAGGATGGGTACAGGGTGGAGAGAGGGACGGGTGGAACGGGGGATAGCTCGACGCAGAGGGTGGCAGATTTGTCGAAGAGAAGGCGCAGTTTTAGGGGGCCGTTTTGATTGCCTTGAGTGGTCCAGTCGGTGACCTTTTGGAGGAGGGTCGAGTGTAAGGAGGGCCCGTCTTCGAGGAGCTTGGCGACGGCATGGAAGTCAAAGTGCTGGGCGGCTTCGAGCATGCGGTCACGGTGGTACCGCAGCATGTAGAAGGGAGAGGGCATGACGAAGTTCAGGGTTGGGGAGGAGTTTTCGGCGCTGGTGAGGAGGAGGGGGTCGTAGCGGAGGGAGGTGAAGAGTTGGAAGGACATCTCGAACTGTTCATCCTTGTCCATGACTTGGTTTGGCGTCGTCAAGAAATATGTTCTCCGAGTTGTAGGTGAGGAAGGTTTGGTCAATTGGTCCGATGTCGCTGATATGCACGGAGACGTGGCAGCAGGTAGTACCACGGGTCCAAGTCACCCAGCAGCCGGGACAACTCAACTTCTTCTCTCAACGCGTTTGCTATTTGAAGGAGATGGGCGGGAAGACAGGGGATGCTGTGAAATGAGTCAGTCACGTGATGAATGCTACGAAGGGTCACGGTTCAAGCTAGCTATATAAGTAGAATAGGTTTGAAAGGGCTGCGCCGGCCCTGTACCACAAACACCTTTACACCATCGCGTATGAAGCGCACACTCGCCAAATAGCAACACCCAGTTGCCAAAGCGTCGGAGGTACTCGAGGGTCGAGGTTGATGACGCAGTGCAAGCTCGGGCCACCCTGACTAACTCGACCTACCTAAATTTCCATCTAAGCTCAAGGTCGCGGTGAGCTCACCCTCCCCTTTCATCACTACCCACCCGCCCATTGTGCGCATTTCCCTTCTTCTTTTCATTACCGTCGCTGTTAGCCTTGCTTGCCATTCGCATATTCTCCTCCTCCGCTACCGCAATGTCAGCCAACGCGGCGCCGCTGCAAAACAGCCCCGGCCCCTTCCCTGTCGAGATTCCTGACCCCGGATCGAGTACTCTGTGGGACCGCATATCAACATGGGCCTCGGAACACAAGGGAGTCGTATACACGGTAGCTGGATTGACATTGGTCGTCGGTGCCGGAGGTGCCATCTACTACCTTTCTTCGCCCAAGGATGCATCATCTCTCGATACTCCGACAGCTAGCAAGCGGAAAGCTAAGCGCGACCGCAAGAAGGCGAAAGAGCGGGCAGAGAAGGAATCGGCAGGAAAAGAGGAGAAGACAGGTATGCAGATCACGCGTTCGCGGAAGAGTTGCGTTGATGAGGCTACAGCAGAACCCAAGCAAGCATCAGTAACCAGCGCCACTGAGGATGAGCTACCAGAAGTCGACGAAAACACAGTCGCAACCCTTTCTGAAGATGTATGTGTCGTTGCTTGACGAGATGAGAGCTGTGCTAACATGGAGCAGGAGCGCAAGGAATACGCCGCGAAGCTCAAAGCAGCCGGCAACAAAGCCTATGGCTCAAAGGACTACAACGGCGCCATTGAACTCTACGGAAAGGCCATTCTCTGCCGACAAGACCCCGTCTTCTATTCGAACCGCGCCGCTTGCTGGAACGCCATGTCGAATTGGGACAAGGTCATTGAGGACACGACTGCTGCTATCAATCTCGACAACGAATATGTCAAGGCGCTGAATCGGCGGGCGAACGCGTATGAGAAGGTGGACCGCAACAGTGAAGCTCTTCTAGACTACACCGCCAGCTGCATCATCGACGGCTTCCGGAACGAGAGCAGCGCCCAGAGTGTCGAGCGTCTGCTCAAGAAGGTCGCCGAGTCAAAAGGCAAAGCCATTCTCGCATCCAAGGAGAAGAAGCTGCCCAGCCCAACCTTCGTCACAAACTATCTCCAGAGCTTCCGACCCAAACCCCCACCGCAGGGTCTCGAGGAAGACGCAGAATTGGACGAGGATACCGGTAAGGGCCAGTTGAGGAAGGGACTCAAGGCCGTGAACACCAAAACTGGAGATGGTTACGCCGAGGCCGCCGAGGCGTTTGACAAGGCTCTTGAGCTCGGCGATCTCGGTGAGTACGAAGCGTTTGCGTACAATATGCGCGGAACTTTCCGATATCTTCGCGGACAGAACCAGGACGCGCTTGAGGATATGGATAAGAGCATTGAGCTCCAGCCTTCGCTAACGCAGAGCTTCATTAAGCGTGCGAGCATGCACCTAGAACTTGGTAAGGCCATCCAAGATTTATTCGGGTCTATAAGCCGAAAAGTACGAGTCGTATTGACCTACACAGCGAACCCGACTGCTGCCGAAGCCGACTTTGAAGCTGCTCTCATCCAAGACAAGGACGATCCTGACATCTACTACCACCGAGCTCAGTTGTCCTTCATCAAGGCCGACTTTGCCGAGGCTGCCAAGGATTACCAAAAGTCCATTGATCTGGACAAGGACTTTATCTTCTCACATATCCAGCTCGGCGTGACACAGTACAAGATGGGCAGCATTGCCTCGTCAATGGCGTCGTTCCGTCGGTGTATGAAGAACTTTGCTAATGTGCCAGACGTCTACAATTACTATGGCGAACTACTGCTTGATCAGCAGAAATATCAAGAGGCCATTGAGAAGTTCGACACGGCAGTAGAGATGGAGAAGACTGCGAACCCGATGGGTATGAATGTTCTTCCGCTTATCAACAAGGCACTGGCGCTATTCCAATGGAAGAACGATTTTGCAGAGGCGGAGAAGCTTTGCCAGAAGGCCCTCATTAGTGAGTTCAACAGAGTCCTGATGCCGTAACCTTTGCTAATCGCTTATAGTCGATCCCGAGTGCGACATTGCCGTGGCTACCATGGCACAGCTGCTTCTTCAGCAAGGAAAGGTCACCGAAGCGCTGACGTACTTTGAGCGCGCGGCCGAGTTGTCGAGGACCGAAGGCGAGGTCATTAACGCCTTGTCATATGCTGAGGCGACAAGGACCCAGCTCGAGGTCCAAGAGAAGTACCCCCGACTCGCATCACGACTTGGTCAAATGGGCGCGGGGATGGGCGCTGGCCTACGGTAAATAATACTCTTGCCCATCTCGGACTGTCCCTTTATTCACCACTTGTATTTACTACCCTTCTCCTTCTCACTTGTACATCACAGCATAAGACATGCCATTAATGCATTCGGCCTGGGAAGCGAGTATACGATAGGAGACCCGATGGATATCCTCCGCAGGATGAGGAAACAGTAACAGTCGGCAATCATGAACACGCTGGCGCTTATATGGCATCACTTGTGGGATAAAAGTTAAACGGTGTCTGGGCGGAGTGGAGTAATTCACGAATGAGATCTCAACTATATATGCTTTTCAATATCCTTGATCTTGTCATGGTTTTGATTGCTTCAGCCTGCTAATATCATAGGACACGCCTGGAGGATCATGCAATGCGTGACTGCATGTGATGGGGAAAAGTTACAGGCTTCGAATTTGAAAGACAAGAGTCGCTTTGGGGATCACAGCACCGGCACCAATCTCATATCGAACAGCTCCCTCATCCACGTGCTGATGTACAACTTTTCTTCAATACCAAGCATTACAAGCCAAGACTACATTCTACCTATTCCAAAGACAATGCACCAATATACGCTCCCAACAAACCCCCCTCCCCAGCACATACACACACACACACACTCTCTCTCTCTCTTTCTCAGTCCTTAATCCACTCCACCCTCGGCTCCTTCCAATAATAACAATCACACCTCCCCCTCCCCCCCCAAGGCCCCCACTCCACCCTGCCCACCCCACACCCAATCGTATCCCCCGGCTCCGCGCCCGCCATCACCAAATCCCCCTCATCATCCCTCACATTCGCCACAACCCCACATGCCCTACACTCCAACCTCCACCCCAGCCTGCCCGCCCGATTAATCGCCACATCCACATCCTCGTGTATGCGCAGGTGCTCGGCATCGAGCCGCACTTTTACAGCCGGGAAGTAGGTCTGGTAGTTCCCGGGGCTGTTCCAGTCGTGGTGGGGCGCGTAGAAAGGGAGGTTTGAGGAGGTGCGGCGGGCGCCCATGTCGGTGTAGTACGGGCGTTCCGGGAGCGATTTGAAGACGTTGATGTGGACGAGGTCGTTGGAGGGGCGTTGGAGGTACTGGGTCGGGGAGGGGAGGGTGATGGGGTTTTTGGGGGTCGGGGGGTGGGGTTGGAACATGCTGGTGATGAGGGTTTTGATGGCGTGGACGGCTTGTGCGGTGCTGGAGGTGTTTGAGCTGTTGCTGCTGAGTTTGCGTTGGAATGGGTGCGGCACGGAGGTGAGGCAGTTCGGGCAGAGGCGTGTGTAGAATCCGGGGGGTCCTAGGGGGAAGGAGATTAGGGTGCTACAGATGTTGCAGCCGATGGTGATGGTTTCGGCGTTCTGAGCGGTGGGGGGAGCGTCGCGGGGCGGGGCGGGTTGGTAGCCTGGGGGTCGGAAGTTGTTCGTCGTGGGTGCGGGTTGGCCTTTGAAGCGCGTGGGACAGCGGTTGTAGTAGGCGGCGCGGTCGCAGGACTCGGTGGCCCAGTGCCCAAAGTCCTGGCAGTAGAGGCACCAAGGGTAGTCTCTAGGGATGGGGGCTTTCAGCTCAGTAATCTTCATGGCCTGGTCTTCGTCTTCAAACTCAGAGGGCCGCGATGGGTTCGACATGTCCTGCTCTTTCCACTGCATCATGATGGAACTGATCTTGCCGTCCCAGAGCGCTCGTTCCATCTCGGCGACGGGTTTCGGGCATGCTTTGATCTTGTGCTCCTCGGACGCGCAGTGCCAGCACCACATCAGTCCGTCGTAGGCGTGGAAAATGTTCTTCATGACGGCGTTGCGAAACTGGATTCGGTCGGGACACTCATCCCAAACGTGCGCGCCGTCGCTGTCACGCTTGCACCATTGGCAGATCTTATTAGTCGCGACCTCGACGTACTGTTCGCGCTTCAACGGGTCCTGGTTCCATACGCAGTGCGGCGAATTGTGGTGGTATAGACAGCCGCATAGACAAGCCTCGTCTTCGTCCAGCTTCTGAGCATTGCACTCATGAACTTTGTGGCCTCGACGACCACACTGTGTGCATGGGTCGCGCTGGTCGGGCTGATTCTTACCTCCCTGATTTGAGTCCTGCCATTGTTTTTGGTTATTCTTATTCTTGCCCCCTCTTTTCTGGATCCCGTTATGGGGGTTACCTTTCCAATGTTGCTGGTTTCCCTGGTTATTTTGGTTTCCGCGTCCACCTCCACCCCCGCCCCTAAATCCGCCTCTACCTCCCCCTCTTCCACCTCCGCCACCTCCACCTCCACCTCCATCCCCTCCAGCTCTACCAGCTCTACCACCTCTAAAGCCTCCACCGCCCCAATTTCCCCTGCGTCTACCCATAGTAATATAGTAGAGTGAATTAAAAGAGTGCCAAGATACTACTTTCAAAAAGTGATTTAGATTGGAAAGTGTGCAAGCAATGAAGAAATGATTCATCAGCTCCCGAGCGACTCTAGAGGTTATAAGAGAGCTCTTCAGGCGATAATAGATACCCTTCTTTGTTTCCACACGTGACACTGCTTTCAATTCGACCAAGTCAATGTCATCTAGAACCGAGCACGTGACAACAAAGAGTCGAGGAATAGAAATAGATCAAGACAAAGGATTCGACTCTGCCTTTGGTGGCGAACCATGTGACCCCTTTTGTTTGCATCAGGCAATTCTTCGATGATTGGCTTTATATACTAATCCTTAGATGCACTGACGCTTTTCGATTGAACGGCGGGTTTGCGCATGACTTGGGATGCAGATTTGGCCGGTCGTTGTGCGTGAAGCTTAGAGGCAGCGGTCGATGAGCGGTCGATGAAACAAAACTGCGGCTACTTCTTCCACGCACTTCATCAATTAGGCAGTGCAGGGCTCCTCGATTTTGCTGCAGCTCTTGCATAATAGCAGAAAGACCGCTGGCAAGGGTTTTGCTTCCAGCAAAGACTAAAACTGCCATGTTCAGTTCCCACTCTCCATCAGTCAAGACAGCCTTCTGGTCTGCATAATTCTTGGTGGGAGATGCCAAAGGTCAGGAAAGTCAGTCAATGCACAAGATGGACTGTCTTCTTTTCCAATACCTGCCCGATACCGGTGCTTTGAGCTGGTTGATGAATGCTGTCACGTAGCTCTCAATCACTGGAGACTGATCTCTAAGGCTCTTTCTAGAGAAGGCGTGAGAAAGGCTCGCCTGAACTCAGCATGATGATCTTTGTTGGGACCAATGATTGACATTGGCTCGTCAGGGCCCAACTTTTTGAACCAGGTACGATTACGCTCGAATGGTAAGTGGCCCGGGCGAGTGGCGTAACTGTCCTTCCATGCCGAGCCATCAGCGAAAGACAACTCGTTTGGAGCTACTCGCACGACAGTGCCATATTTTAGGCATTGAAGAAGGCGTAGAACAGGATGACCTCAGGTACGATTCAGTAGACAGCATGCCAGTGTGGAAAAGTACTGACTGCAGGGAGGCGAAACTACTCGGTACAGTAAAACGCCAAATTGGCGCCACTCAGCTCGTAAAGACGATTCAGAGGTGAGGACATAAGGTGCCAGGTATCGGTACTACTCATCTTTGTCCGGCATGGATGTAGGGTGGGTGTTGGGTGTTTAGGGCAATAGACGCACGTCAGACGGGCGTGCGAGGTCAGAGCGGGGTCTCGACGCCCAACGGAAATGACCCGACGCAAGAGGTCGAGGCCGTGACTGCGGAACTTGTGGATTGAGGTGGACGTCAGACGAATTGCGACTCTGTGAGATGGGAGACGTGGATGTGGGTTGTGGGTTAGCACCAAGCCGGATGCAGCCTTGCCAGGGTAAGTGAGGGCAAGTGCTGACGAGCGCCTCATTGACATCGAACAGCCCCCAACTCGAGTCCGGCTGTCGTACGAATAATGAAGTCCACCTCGTCGTTGCAGTTAGCTCAGGTTTCCACGGCGGCGTCGTTACGAGCAGCACAATCCAGGAGAGAAACGGCCCACAGCCCAACCGTGAAACATGCAAAGGACTGACGTGAACGCCGCCTTCACTCTGCAGATGCCGGTCCACAATTCTCCGCCCGATGCGGGTGTCCATGGCCTGATTCCGCGGCCCCATACCGACTCCAGCTTGTCAAAACACGACTATCGACGTCGCGTGTGCCTTGGTGCACATGTCCCGTTGTCGCGGTGGGTGTCACGGTTTCGGAAGGCCACGATGGATGAATGCAGGAGCTGTCAACGCGAGTTTGAACCCCGTCCTGCGACCCATCCGACCCTCTCTGCCCTACGGCGGCCAAAACGGACAGGGCGTACTCCTGAAAGAGGCGTCGGCAGTGCTTTTTGGCTTTGGTACCTGTATCAGGATCTGCAGCACACGGGTGAAACTTCTCGCTTCAACCCTGACACGGCTTGGCCTGAGCTCCAGGGTTTCAAAACATCCAGACGTTCATCTCTGACCGGACCAAACGCACACGACGTGCGCGATGCCGGAGCGAAACACCACGATGCTATCAATCTGAATCATGCGGATGCCTAGTGAGAGGGGCGGAAGAAAGTCACCGGCATCAACCGCCATCAACGGCCAACGCGCGGCCGGTTAGCGAAGGCATGCTGCAGTCTAATACTGCAGCTAATTTTTCCTTCTTCGTCCTTCCCGATTGCTCATAGCGGAGAAAATAGAGCGGCCACAACGTCCTCGACCTCGTGGGCCTGCATACGGATCGAACCCTCTCCGCGATTTCAATATCCGTCAGCGCACAAGAGATCGTGTTAATCTATTGCAGCCGGATTCCAGGAACGAGGAATGCTGACCTCGGCTGGACTGCCAATCCAACCCTCGGGTGCAATGCGTGAGAAGCGCGCTCGGCAGGCCTCTATGCGCCTAGGCAATAAGTGTTAATATCCGGCTGCACGATTAATTAACCTGCATTCCTCTCGAAGCGGGGCTTTCCAATAGCGCGAAGGCCACTATCGGACCATTTGCTGGCTATTTCGGACGCGGTCGGGCTAATTTGCTTGCTCTCCCGCCCTCCCTGCCACGCCAACGCCAACCCCCCCCACGAACGGGACGGTTGGGAACTTGGGACCAGGGAGCTTGGGCCTCAGACCGACCTCCTCCTTGCTCCCGCTTGCACCGGCTCCAGCCTCTCGTGCGGGTACCTGGGGGAAAGTTTGCCATTCTCCCTCCCGACCATGGTGAAACTTTTTCACACGGTTGAACAAGCTCCACGCTGACAGGCCCAACTGACGCCATTGCTTTGCCTCTCTCTGCCGCGCCCAAGACTGCCTTGTACGGCACGCACGACCACGACCGTCTGTTGTGCGCGGCATGGCTTCTCGAATAGAGAGGATCCACGACTGGCGCCCTCTGCACTCATGCGGCTCAGCTGGCAGAGCGTCAGAGGGGCAGGCGCTACCATGTCTCCGATCGCAAGAGGCGGCGTATCAGGCGCACTGACGGCGACAAGCATTTTACCCAGTACCCACTGCGGCTAGCTCCCATCTAACGGATAGCATCCCTGCGCTTCTAAAATCATCTCGACGTCGCACCAACCTGTCCGTGCATGTCGCTTCAAGGTTCGAGTTCGAGGGCGGATGCATGCACATGGCGCGTGGACCGGCATGGGGCCTCCGTGGCCGCGAGCTGGCTCAACGACTGCGCAGGGTCCTCCTCCCGCCAGACCGGGCACCCTCTGTGAGGTTATAAGATTGTTGATCTCCAGCCTGTAGAACACTGCTCCAGCCTCCACCTCTTCGGCAGCAAAAGTGAACGGTGAACGGCGAACGGCTTCGTCACACGTCAACCCTCCCATTTCTTTTCCGTATATTTCTCACCCCTCACCCACGCGGCTCACCCACCTTCACCTATATTTGTATACCTCTCGTAATATCTCATCCTCCTCTGACCGTCACCTCAACACAACTGCCTTCCTCCATCGTAGATTAGTGTCTGGTTACATAAATCTCTGCGCCTCCCAAACTCCTCTCCCGCAACCATTCAGCCTTCGTCGACGTCAATCTAAACACGACCATTGATCATGAAGTTCTCAACCTCCCTCGTGGCCTCGCTGCTCGCTAGCGTTGCGTGCGCCGTTCCGCATGGGCCTGGCAAACCGCCGGGACCGCCAGCTCCTCCGCAGCCTCGTGGACCTGCCACGCTCTCCCGTCTGGCATCTCAGACCCCCAAGAACACTCTGCCACCGCCCACTGGCCTCCAGCTCAAGTATGTCATGTTGGGCATCGGCACGCAGAACTACACCTGCACCCCGGGCAATGATACTGCCGTGCCGGGCACTACTGGCGCAGTCGGTGAGTTCAACAAGAATGTATACCTTCTACCATACTGACAGTCTCACAGCTACCGTCTACGACATCGGCACCCGCCTAAACACCGACCCGATGGCACAGTGGAAGATTGGCTCCATCTCTGGCCTGGCTCTGTCGCTCTCTGCCTATCCCAAGATTCTCGAGGGCTATCTCCAATCGCAAGGCTACCAGAAGATCCTCGGTCAGCACTACTTCACTCAGACCACGCCCACGTTCTCGCTCAACAAGGTCCTGCCTCTCCCGTACCCCATCGCCTTCGTCACCAAAGACGATGCCATGGATGCGCCCAAGTCTTCCTGCCCCGGTACCAAGAACGAGGGCGCAGTAAAGTGGCTCAAGCTCTCTGACAAGGACGGTCGCAGCCAGGGCGCCGTCAACACTGTCTATCGTCTCGAGACGGCCGGCGGCAGCAACCCGCCAACGTGCAAGGGCATGAAGGCTACCTTCGAAGTCCCGTATGCCGCCCAGTACTGGGTATACGGACCGACGTCGTGAGCTAAGCGCCGAGCATGCCCTTCATGTTTGACACAAATCACCACTACCGCCGATCATGCGACCCTACATCGTCATTAGAGAGGCGGGAGTAAACCGGGCGAATGGGCTCGACCATATTGTCATAGCCGCCGAGCATATTGTCCCAGGTTTTGGCTAGACCGGCCATGTAATTAGCATCTTTTCCTTCTTTCTCCCTTCGGGGCCCTCTTAGTTAATGCATCCGCCGTGCGTAGCACAGGGCGTACCGAGTATGGCGTTTGGGCGAAGAGTCGGCGGCATCGTGATCTTTTGGTCGCACGGCCTAAAATAGAGATACCACTGGGCGATACCATAATGAAAAGCATTCAATCCACACTGGCCACTATTGAGTGACAAATAATACTCTGCCTCCATGGACCATTCACTTGCTGTTCAAACTAATCTCCCGGACTGGCACTCAAACAGACTCTGTTTGTACTGAATTGTATGCGTGGCAATGCATCGTCAACAACCAACCCTAGCAACCCGAGCTCTCCATCGAGCAGACGACTTTCTCGAACGACCGCAAACGCTCTTCCATTCTCGCTCTCGCTTCCTTCGCTCGTGCCCATTATCTCCCCATCTCCCACTCGCTCGCCCAAGTATTTATCATTCCCTCACCAGGGTCCCCCATCCTCGCATCCGGCTATACTCGTACATGCACCTACTCAATAAACGCCACCACCACCACGAGCCCAGCCCACCACGCACGCACACGCAAGCCCTCTCCCCATCAAAATTATCAGCGCAAACGAGACGCCCCTCACACCAACCAAAAAAAAAAACCGCATTAATATGTTAATTCCTATGCGACGCCCGCCGAAGCACCAGCCGCCCAGCACCACACGCGTGAGCCACCACCCCCATTTCCAAACGTCCTCGGCGCTCACCACCAATGCGCGCGCACCCCGTCCCACCATCCACTACCCCCGGCCCCTACCGCCGTCCCCACCCGTATGTACAACGGCCGCCGCCGCGCAAACACGCAAGATTGAAACCCCAGTACACTGTTTTAGTGTTGGTAGGGTCATCTAGGCAAGCGCAAACACGCAGGCGCTCTCTCTGCGCGATAACTGGGTACCGCCGACGGCATGTAACCGTAGTCGGGATCTGTTCGGGGGGGCTGGAAATTGAACTACACTTTGTACCTACCTAGTTCGGGGTCGGGCTGGGTGCTCGGATTGGGTGGGCGCGTAGGGGGCTTGGCGGGTCGGGCCGGGGGGGGCTAGGGTTCTGGAAGGGGTGAGGGAGTATTGATCGAGGTGGAGATATTGGGTGGATGGGTTATGGGATCGGATGAGATGAGATGGAATGGGATAGGGTAGGATGACAAAAATGGAAGAGATGAGCGAGACGCGGTGATGATGGCGCGAGCGGAGCGGGTATCGTCAGCGGTTGCCCGACCGAATTGATCGAGATTATGCGCCCGCCCGGGATGCACGTAATTCGGGCCTGGGGGGGACTTGGCGGGATTTTTGAAGCTGTTTCGCTCATGGCTGCCGGTGAACGTGTGTTCGTGGGGAGTTGGGGATGAGGTTCTGCTGGGTGGGTGAATCATGCATCGCACGTGTGACGCTAAGCGGAAGCGGCGTGCGTGTGATTGCGGTTTCCTTCCACTTGTACGTACAATTCCTCGCTGATGGAAAGTTGATGCGTTTACAGCCTCTTTAGTATCGCTGCTACGAGTCACGGCTTGGAAGGCTCTCTCTAATGATCAGACGATGGGCGCCGCTGGAAACGCGTTCTTGGCTATGCAAGCTCCTTCTCACCTGTTCCACACCTTGGAAGGTTTCGTCACGGCAGCAGCGTTCGCATTTCAACGCTATGAGAATGCCTATATGACAGCGTTGCTCTCAGATCCAGCTCCTCTCCATACAATCCATCATTAGCGCCCATCTATTCGCGATTCCATCCAAAATCGCTTCTCCTCAAACATCGAAAAACGACACCAATCACAAAAGACCTTAAAACAGCTCTCGGGATCCCAAAAACACAAATACTTGGTTGAATGATACCGGACTGGGACATTTTACGAGACACCACTGCACTCCTTGCACCTCCTTCCGATGCCAACCCATCAACCCTCCCCTCCGATCTCCTCTCCTCTCCATTATTCCAAAAATCCTCCCATACCATTCCCGCACCTCCCTCATGCCCCTGCCACACTGCCGAGAGCATGCAGCATTTATCGGCAGTCAGTGGCCGTCTCTGCGACCGCATCGGATGACGAACCGAATCTATTTCCGGACCCGCACGCACGCTTCTATATACAGACCGTCATCATTGAACGGTATGCGAGAGACCCAATCACGGCTTTTGTGCTTCGTCGAGTAGTACAGCAGATGCAGTCTTGAAGTGAAGAAGGACGGGCGATGGAAAGGAAGCAGTGTGATTTGGATTAGAAACGCAGTGCGCATGCATCCTGCAGTGCTTGCTGGCGGATTTCTGGTCGTTCGAGCATCGTCTGGGCCTTGATTTGATGCTCCTCGAAGCGATGATCGAGGCTTCGCGAGATGGTTCGCCTTCGTCGCACTTGGTCGGCAAGCGTCGCACTTTGCTCGAAGCAAATATGTCTGTTTCCAATCTTGCTGCCTGGCTTCTGCAGTCACTGGTTGATATGCTTGTGTGTGCCCCGTTTACGTATGCCCCCTTTTGGTTTGCAATGACCAGCGCCTTCCGTCTTTCGCTCTCGTGTGCATAAGCGCAATTGGAGTGTGTGTGCCTGAACGGCGAAGGGTAAGGTCTTGATTTAGATCAGTCGCGAAGCCGCTCTTGACATCCGAGATTTCGTGCTGAGGATCTTTTGATAGGGCGTCTATTGATGGCGAAGGGTGCGTCAAGATGACTGTTTGGCTCTTAGCTCTCGATTTGCGTGATCTCCTCGTTGAAGCATGTGAAGTGTGTTGCATGAACTTTATTGTGCTGCTGCACGTTTCTGACTTGGATTCCAAAATGTGTATGTTCAAATTCGAGCTGTTTACAAAGATAGCCTGCATTGTGACAGGGTTAGAGGAGATTCTGGAGAGGGATATGTATAGAAAATTCATCGGAAGGGGAAAGTTGCGAGTCTTGAATTCGGATAGTTTAAGAGAAAAGTGCTGAGTAGGATGCGCCCATGTTTAGATCTGATAATAAGATTGGGACAGTCCGGGGTGGCTCGATGATCGGTGGGACGATTGAGAAAATGACACTTCGGAGGAACAAAATGGGCACGCTCGCGATCCGAACCAAATGCCTCTTGAATTGATGAAACGGAACCGTTGTTGAAGCGGACTTAACACTGCTTCGATTGTCAGCCACTTGACAAGGGGCACCATGCACACGTTTTCAAATTGTTCGAAGGGAAAGACTTCTGTTTTTATTGCTCTACAAGAAACACAATCTAATGATATTGGTTCCTCTCCGCAAATTCGTCATTCTCCAAGAACACTTCGATCTTGCTATTCATCTTCTTGCCAATATCGTTGCACAAGCAGCAGCTAATGATGGCCAGAATACCGAAGCTCAGGCTGCTCAGTGCTGTAACCCTCAGTGCATGGACATACGCTTGTTGCATGGCAGCTCCTGCGGCAACCATGATCTCTGTCGTAATCCCTGGCACCTTGGAGAGGGCTGCAGAGCCTTGCGGCAGAGCAGCCATGAGCAGTGGAATCGAGTCTGCAGGAAGTCCAAGTGAAGTGACGGCGTCGGGGATCAGACGGAGCATCCAAGTTGCAAGCGTGTTGGAAAGGACGGTGCTGTATACTGCGATGGCGATGGCGCCGCCAGCTACTGCGCATTAGCAGAAGATTCACGCCGGAATATGCGAAGTGATGCAGAGTCAGAACTTACCGAATCGACTGACACCAGCGAGGCCGCCGGACACACCCAACTCGACTTGAGGGACACCAAACTGTATGAAGACAATCGACAGCATTTGGGCCCATCCAAATCCAGTTTGAGAAATAAACACAAATACCATCATCATGACCTTGCGCGTCGGGTCGCCCAGTGCCAAAAGCGCACCAAAGACAACCATTATCGAGACGGAGCCCGTCAATGTCCATTTCCAATGACCAAGCGGAGTGCCAAAGATCATCAGCAGGATCTCTCCAAATACGAGGCCGAGATTGGACGGAAGAGTCAGCAGCACGCTCTCCTTGATCGTCGACGTTTCTTTGAGGAAGAAGACGGCGCATTGAGTGGGATAGACAATGTTCGTCATGTACTAACTCACCAGTAAGCCAAATGTCTCGGACTGAGGATGTGTGAACGGCTTACATAGAACATTGTTACAACAAAGCCCACGATGAAAGGGAATGTGAATTCCTTGCCTTTATCCTTGGTGAAGATATGCGTAGGCGTCAATGGCTGCTTCAGATTCGGAGCCCATGTCTCGTATCCAATGAATCCAAGCAGCGCCACGAAACCTCCAACAAGCAGCCCGATTACCTTAGGGCTGTTGGATGCTAGGATCTGCGTGTAAAGAATGCCGATGAGGATAAGTGTGCCCGCGAGGATGAACAGCGCGCCGCCAACGTAGTCGAGCTCCTTGAGCGCAGTCTTAAATGGCAATCCGCGCGGGTGCTGGGGTGGAAAGTACAAGAAATAGAGGCCAAAGAAGGACAGGAAAGCTCCGATTGTGGGGGCGTAAAAGAGCCAGCGCCAGGTCCCGTTTGCAATGCAGTAGCGAGCTGCAATGGGGCCAACGACCACGGCGACCCAGGTTCCAAGATCTGCGATGGTGATGGAGATGTGTCGCCATTTGTTTGGGAGAAGCTCGGGTAGCGCGAATGCGGCGAGCTGCAGGACTTAGCATAAGAGCATGATGATAGAAGTAGGATCGTACCTGAGCATTGCCAGCTCCGAAACCAATGATGGCGAACCCGGCTATCATGGTTGTGCTATTCTTTGCTAGACCACACATGAGGTGTCCGGCAAAGAGTAAGACGTTGCCCATTATGAGAAACCAGCGGCGTCCAAAGAGATCCGAGTTTGCTCCACAGATCATGAATGCAATGGCGTTGCAAATGGTGTAGAGGGACGTGAACCAGATGCCCGCATGCGGGTCTCCCAGCTGCGTTGCAACCTGCGTCGAGATGACCGCAATAGCAGGGACGATCCAAAACGAGACCTGTATCGTCAGCAAAGCCACTAAAGGAGTTCTACAATACTCACGCCATAAGCCGAGGCAAGGATGGCGACCACGACCCACGTCTTGAACGTAACCACGTAGTCTTCATCATTCAGCGGATACACATTCTCAGGAACCGCCTTCTCCGAATCAGACGAGCTGGGCTGTCTCTCGATATGCTGGACCGTGTCGAACTTCTCCATTGCTTGACACAGAAGATATTATAACAAAGAGAGAGAATAAGGATCACAGAGACGCGCTCCTACCCGCCTTCGCAGCAATACTTCTCACTACATATACCTGGTCCACGGGTGCGTTACCCGACCCATCAACCAGTCCATAGCCACACAAGCCCACAACTAGCACCCAAAAACCTGTCCAGTATATACCACCATTCCCAAACGGGCTGATGATCAAGACTATCGGCGAGTATACCAGCGAAGCGACAGACGGTCGAAGCTTCCCCCGCATCTTCTTGAGTCTGGGGTAGTGCGATGCTTAGACTCTCTTGACTCGCGCGACGTTCTGGCCAGTGTTAGTGCAGGGCGTGGGAGCGCGCGTGCGTGGTGGAAAACGATTGCCGAAACTCTTCCAGCGCTGGTAAACGAGACTCGGAATATGGACGATCGAATCTGGAACTAGTACAAACCGAGGTGATGAATGAGGAAGAGAGTATGCTATTGGCTCTATAGGCTCGGGATTTCGTGTGCTGCATCGCTTTTTGGGCCGGGAAAGGATGTGGGAAGCGGAAGTTGAATTTCCGGCTGCACTTGTGATAGAGGTCGCTAAGATCCAATAGACTGGTGAGCGTGCGGCGAATGTAATTCCCTAGGTCTAGAACTTCGAAATGAGCGTGTTCCTGTCGATCTTGTCAGTCACTTGCGAAATAGCTCGAGGCCGTGTGACCAAATCGCTGGATCTGCTAGTGTATCCAACACCAAGGTAGTGGACTCTCATGCCGTTTGAAGGCTGGAGCAAAAGCTTCACATTTGTTGTGATAAAGTCTAACTGTGCCAAAGTGTGCTAATTGGGAACATTGTGGTCCTTGAGGTCCTTGATCCGTCGTGATATGCCTTAGTGTCCGAACAATTCGCCCAGTACTCCCAAATTCGCCTCGTAAAGGTATGCGCTGCGTGAACGTTTTAATTGGTAATCTTCTACACCAAATCAGCCTCCTCCTGTCGGAATACCCATCAGGAGCCCGCCCCAGTTGACTACAGAGGTAGTGACGCCGTCCCTCTTCTTCTTACGCTCCCTGTTCCTCTCCTCTCTTGCAAAGACACATACAGCCGTCAGTATAGCCAGCCCACACCAATTCTGATCGTACGCCACCTTCGGGTCATACACCTCCAGGACGCCAAACTCGCTAACGCCATTTTCAGCGCCTCCAAATCTTGCCAGTATTGCGCCCGAGCTGCTCTCCACCAACTTCAGCCGCTTCTCCGAGTGTGTTATCGACTCGTGGTCGTGTGTCCATTGAAACTTGCCCAGGCCCGGGACCACGAGATCGTAGTTGGATTTGACCATATTCCTGCTGCCCGACCGATCTAGCGCGATATCCTGTCCATATGCGTCGAATCTGCAGCCCACGAACTTTCCCTGCGCGGTTTGGATGAGACAGTGCCCGACGATGTCGCTTTGCTGCTGATAGGTGGAGTGGACGGAGCGGTGAATGGCTACTTCGATTGTGTCGCGCCATGCCTTCTTCTTCTCGAGTGTGATTGAGTATGCGTATGCATTTGGGTTCGCAGCAGTGACGGTGAGCTTGCCCGATAGGTTCTGAGAGATGTGGTATACGACAAGTGGATCAAGAGACACGGGAGCATGTTTCTTGGACCTGCTAAAGAGACCCATGTTGTTTCGATATGGTATCTAGGCCAGAGAAAGTGAATAGTACAAGCTTTCTTGGTTGTGGAGCGCAAAGCTTGGTGAAAATAGCAAGAGATGGAGAAACTGGCTTTGCAGCCAAGGGTGTTTTGTATGCCATGTTGGCTATGACGATAAGGCAGTCAATTGTCAGGGGTAAATATTGAAACCGCAGGGAATTGAGCCTGATTTAGTGCTCTGCGGGCGAAGATGCGACGATTTCGCACTTCGTTGCCGTGATGGGAAGTGGGAGCTGATCGTGATGTCACCGCCGGCTATGTCAGCGGCCCCCACGTGCGCACGTGCACTCATCCTTCATCCTCTTCAGCGGCATCGTGGTTTCAGCTTTGCTTGGGGATACTGTCCGATCACGTATCAAAGTGCGTTCTGATGCTTATACAGTTCATTATCTTCGCAACATTGAACAATCCTCCCGAAACTGGTTTCTATCAAATTTGGATTTCTTCGTCCTCATTGAAATCTCAGGAATCGTTTGAATCATTGAACGGATCGTAGTTGACAATAGGAAATCTACTCGCGTATAGTTGTTTCACCCAGATAAACTAAGTGTAGGTGGGACACACCCTGTGCCAGCGTTCGGCACCAGAAGGCCATGGTACTTCTACGCAGGATACCACCCATTGAGCCATTCGCCAGTCCAGGTGTTCAGGAGTGCATTTGAGCTCACGTGGTCTCGCAAGATGGCTTCAGCGTCGTGCTCGAGGATACCGACAAGGCGACGCACGTTGATATCGATCCAAAATTTACGGTTACCAAGGTCCAGATGTCCTCATCCTAGTGGATTCGAGACTTGGTGGCGTGTTGCTTCGGGCGCTCGTCCTGTTGTCGAGCTAGACAATGCATCAGTATTGGAAGGACTTGTCAGATCATATTTTGCTAATCCTCAATTGAGTGCTCGACCTCACTTTTCTCCCAGAGAACTTTGGCGTATATGGAAATGCAATCAAAAGGAGGGCACATCTCGACAGACTATATGGAGGAACAGACCTAGGAGTACCTATGTGAGACCCAGTTACAGGCGGAGATGGGTTGTTGCTTGTTATTTGTGTACAAAAATTACGGGCTATCGTCATCGGTATCGAGTCAGGAACCTCTCCAGCAGTTGCGCGGACGTCACGGCATGACTCGTCGCGCCCCCGCCTCATCTTCTCCGCACCCATGCCATTTACATCCATGTCCGATAATTTCTTCGGAGGAATTTGCGGAGGCAGCAACTTAGCGCGCAATGTCTTTATTTTCAAAAAACCTTCGTCGGAGCATGGTGCCAGACTCAACACCCGCAAAATCCGGTCACTATGAAGCTCTCTCCAGCTGCGGCAGCAGCGTCGCTGTTTAGCAGACAAGGTTCCATTGATTATAACAGTGCACCTCCGAACCTCTCAACTCTCGCTAATTCATCCTTGTACTCGACATGGAGACCAATCGCTCACGTTCTACCTGCATACGGATCAATTGGTGATCCATGCATGCATTACACAGACCCCTCCACTGGGCTTTTCCACGTTGGATATCTCCATGATGGAGCATCAGGTGCAACCACGTCAGATTTGGTCACATATACCGATCTGAATCCCCTATCCGAACCGTTCATTCGCGCAGGCGGCATCAACGATCCGGTCGCAGTTTTTGACGGCTCAGTCATACCATCTGGCATCAATGGCACACCGACTTTAATATATACTTCAGTATCTTACCTGCCGATTCAATGGACGATAAAATACACCAAGGGGAGCGAGACTCAATCTCTTGCTGTCACGACAGATGGCGGAAAGAACTTCACAAAGCTGCCACACGGCCCTGCCATCCCTGGCCCACCATTTGCGGTGAATATCACAGGCTTCCGCGATCCATATGTCTTCCAGGACCCGCAGATCGATCGACTGCTGGACAGTGCTTCAGGGACCTGGTACAATGTCATCTCAGGGGGTGTACATGGAGAAGGTCCGAGCATGTTTCTGTACAAACAGTACGATAGCGACCCGGGTTTCCAGACATGGGAGTACCTTGGTCAGTGGTGGCATGAAGAGGCAAATACAACGTGGACAGAAGCAGGCTGGGCGGGTCGGTGGGGATTCAACTTTGAAGTCGGCAACCACCTTGCACTGGATGAGCATGGTTACAACGCAGAAGGCGAGACTTTTCTAACGTTAGGTGCCGAATGGAGCTATGCACCAATTGTGCCCGAAGTCAGCGATGTGAGAGAAATGACATGGGTCGCAGGCAATCAGAGCCTCGAGAACGGACAGCTAAAGTTCCATCCCACCATGGCCGGAAAGCTGGACTGGGGCCGCTCAGCGTATGCTGCCGCGGGCAAGATAGTCCCTAGTTGGTCGCAGGCGAGCAAGAAGAGCGGCGCCCCTGATCGATTCATCACGTACCTTTGGCTGACTGGCAATTTTTACGGCACCCTCGACTTTCCCGTGAACCAGCAGAATTGGTCTTCCAGCCTCTTGCTGCCACGAGAACTGAGCCTGGGCTACCTCGACGTCGTCGACAACAGTGTGGCTCGGGAGAAAGGATCCTGGCGCGTAGAGTCCGAAAGCTACGGTACCATCACGCTGGCCATGCTTCGACAAGAAATCGCGCGAGAAGTGACATCGTCCTTCAAGTCTAACGCAACCAACACCATCACCCAAGCTGGCGGAAGCATCTCGACGACTCAGCCGTTCGCCCAAACTCCGTTATCAAAGCGATACATGCTTTCAGCCATCATCACCTTCCCCTCAGATGCTCGATCCAACCACGCACTCAAAGCAGGCTTCTCCATCCTTGCAGGCCCGCACGAACACACTGACATATACTACCGATTCTCCAACGAAAGCTTTGTCATTGACCGCTCGACATCGTCTGCAGCAGCGAACACGACCCCGGGCATCGATACGCGGAACGAGTCCGGGAAGCTGCGGCTTTTCGACGTGCCCATTGACACAGGCAGCGCTATCGAAACACTCAATCTGACAATAATCGTGGATGGAGGTATTATAGAAGTCCATGCGAATGGCCGATTTGCTCTGAGTACTTGGGTGTGGAGCTGGTATGAAAGCAGTAGGGGCATTGAATTTCTTGTCGACGGGGGAGAGGTGGAGTTTGGGAATGTGACGATTTGGGAGGGCTTGGTGGATGCGTGGCCGGAGAGGAGTGCTGGGTTTTAGTTGTGTTGGGTTGCTCTGAGAATGTACCAGGCTCTAATACTGCTTCGGGTTGTAATAGTGAGACGTAGTGCTAGTGTAAAATCAGGTGAACTAGAGAGGAAGGAGTGCCCACTCACCGAGCAGACTCTGTATCGAACCTCGAAGCCGTGATTGCACGCTTAGTAAGTAAAGCAAGAGAAGTTAGAATTTCGTCCAGCGTCCCATCTCTATTATTCCTAGATTCTCTCTGTCTCTTTAAAGCGAGTGAAATCAAGCTAATTAGATCTGCAGGTGATATATTGGTATAGTTAGACAACACGACCCGGTAAAAGAAATAATAGAAACGAGAAAAAAGCTCATACTGCCTTTTTGCTCTTCATCAATCCACCGATCCACGAGCGCAAAATATGCACCACCCACCACGCCGTAAATCTCACCTTCCCCGTCTCATAGCTCTCCCCCCGATCCATTACCTCAGCCATCGCCAGCACCGTCTCCGGCAGTCTCGGGTTATCCGCCCAGCGATGCCGCATATACGCCGCAACCATATCCATGCCATTCGTGATACCCCCTTCCACCATCATCAGCACGCACACTCTCTACCTCGCCACAAAAACTCACCTGCAGTCCAAAGCTTCCCGTCGTGCACATAACGCTTGTCCTCCCACTTCACCGCGGGAAAATCTTTCTGAAGCATGTCCATCACACCTCTGGACCCGGTCGCTCTCTTCCCATCAAGCACACCCGCGTACCCGGCGACCCAGATCCCCGTGCAGATAGTCAAAAGCTCGACTCCGGCTTTGACATGGCTCCGCACGAAATCGAGTACTTCCTCTTCGGGCTTCGTGCGTGGTGGCGGGCCGGGAATGAGCAGGATGTCGAGTGCGCCTGGCGCGACGCGAGCGTCGTCGAGGCCGGCGTTGATCTGTAGGCTTAGGTTTGCGGTTGTTTCTGCGTGCGTGTTCGGGCCGGAGGCGCCGATGTATATGATCTCGAGGTCCTTGGTGGGGATGGAGATGTCGAGGAGGGGGGGCGGGAACTTGCAAGCCTCGAAGTAATCGCGTTTTAACATGGAGAAGAGGTCGATGGGGGCGATGTCGAGGAGCTGGATGGGGGTGACGATTAGGACGCCTATGCGGAGGGGGGCCATGATGGGGACTTGGTTTGGTGGGAACGGGATGTGGAATTGGGAAAGTAGATGAATTGAGGTTCACAACGGAGGAAAGACAAAGAGATATAGGAATAGGGAGCGCAGGCAGCTACATTCTGGGTTTATCTATTCGTCAATACACGCGCACAGGATCTCCTAAGCTATCAATACCATGCATAAAGCCGTCGTACATCGGATCGGATGAAGCGGCATAGGGCTTGGGCGTCGCTTTGTAGGTCGCGAATCGTCTTGGCTGAGGCGGATGTCGGCTCAAAATACCAGCCGTGCCGATGGTGAATTTGAACTCTCATTGGTAGTCAGCTAGCGTCGTTGGAGCGCTCTATAGGCAAGATTGTCCTTTCAAAGATCGATCAATTGCTCACATCAAACCATAAGAGATAAGTTCAACGAATAACTAAAGAAGAAAGACCCATCGATAAGAGGAGGATGTCGAGCGGCGTAGGAACAACGATGCCCCGAGCCTCGGCTCTTCCCCAGCTGTCCAATCCCTCCACCACCCGAAGATGACGGCAGAAACCATGTCTCAACTCACCACTCTCCTCCTGCCTCTCCCCTCTCCCCCTCCTATCCAAACACAATGGACATCCCCAACCTCTTCAGCGTCAAAGACAAAATCGTCCTCGTCACCGGCGGCGCCAAAGGCATCGGCCTCATGATCTCGACCGGCTTCGTCCAGAACCACGCCCACGTCTACATCTCCTCGCGCGACGCCTCAGCCTGCGCCTCCGCATGTACCCAGCTCAACGCCCTCGGCAAAGGCCGCGCATCCTACATCCCGGCCGACTTCTACAACGAGGCCGAGATCACCAAGGTCGCCGAGGAGCTGCGCAGACGCGAGGGAAAGCTGCATGTGCTGGTCAACAACAGCGGGAGCAATTGGGGCGAGAGCTACGACACGTATCCGTCCAAGGCGTGGGATCGCGTGCTGAACCTGAACCTCAAGCGCGTGTTCCAGCTCACGCAGGCTGTGACGCCGTTATTAGAGGCTGGGGCAACGGAAGGGGATCCAGCGCGGGTGATAAATATCGGGTCGATCGATGGGCTGCGGGTGCCGTCGTTGGAGACGTTTGCGTATTCGGCGTCCAAGGCGGGATTGCATCATTTGTCGAGGGTGCTGGCGAGTCATTTGGGGCCCAGGGGCATCACGAGTAATACGTTGGCGTGTGGGCCGTTTGAGAGTAAGATGATGAAGGCGACGCTGGAAAAGTTTCGGGAGGTTATTGAGGGGGGTGTGCCGTTGGGGAGGATTGGGAGCCCAGAGGATGTGGCGGGGTCGTGTATTTGGCTGGCGTCGAGGGCGGGGGCGTGGGTTAATGGGGCTACGATTGCGCTAGATGGGGGCAGTGTTGTGCATGCGAAGCTGTGAGGTGTGTATTATAAAATCAGAATTGGGTATCTTGTTGTATATACTTTTGGTCCATCCTAGACTCGCACTCAGACAGCACCAGCTCTTCGCATATCGAGAATCTGCTGTTTCAGACCCTCTGCTGCCACCTCAGTCTCGAGCATGCGGCCGACGCCCTTCTGCCATGTGTCTTCTAGAGCGGCAAGCTCGCCTGCCACGGCCTGCTGCTGAGATGTCCTCACGCCCTCGACCTCGTCCTGTTGCTTCCGCACGTCAGCCAACTCAGTCTCAATCCTCTTCAATATGTCCTCTAACTGCGAGTTGCCGACGAGCCAGGCGTTCTTGCCGAATTTCTCGAGCAGCCCCAGCTCGGTCAACCGCGCGCCCACGTACTCGCTCGACGTGTATGCTTTTCTCAGCGCCTGGTTCCACTGCTCCAGGATCTCGGGGTGCTTCTCGTCGGTCGTAGGGTCCGTCTTCTCAGGCGCCTCAATGTCCTCGTAGCGCTTCATGTCGATGGCGGCCAGTTTCGACGACGCATCCTTGAAAAGCCGGGCATGTTCCTCCTCGACGGCAGGGCTGAACTGGGGAGTGTACGTGGTCGCAGGAATGAGCGCTGGATGCGTCTGGCTCGTGTCTATGCCGGCGCTCTTGATGTCGGCGTCGATGAGAGCTGTCGCGTCCGCAAGAGAAGCCTCGGTTGGGGGCGCGTCGACATCTGCAGCAGGGTTAGCCAGATGCCCTTTTCGCGGATATGCAGATCGGACATGGGATAGGATGGGGCAAGGTGGCGGGGAGATGAGACTGGCGATAGATTAACACGTACAGGGGAGGCAGTCATAGGATTCGTGGATTAGCGGCATCGTGGGCACGGCGAGAGAGATTGGAGCGAGTGCAGATGAGCGAGTGAGGAAGTTCTTTAAGCTCGCGCCCAGGTCAGCCGCGAAACGAGGCGGCGCACCCCTGGCTGCAGTGCATGCGTCTCGCGGGGCAGGCACGGAAACGTCATGCGCCACCCGCAGCCGCCGGTCCACCTCCCTCGTCCTCTCATCCAGCCCCGGACCGTGACGCTAGAGGATCAAGGATTCTGCCACCTTCCCGTCGCGTGCGTGTGAATTGCTTTACCCAACCGACGGTGCTCCTGTCCTGTGAACGCGTACTCCGTATAACAAAGTTCCCCCCAAATGCGCCGCTGGCCGCCGCCGCACTCCTCCATCCTCGCCCTGCTGTACCGGCCATGGGACGCTCACATATCGCCGTAGCCCTGGGAGCTTCCCTTGTAACGCTCCTCATCGTTGCCCAGCTGGTTTTGAACCTGGGCCTGCCCAATGTCGACTTTTGGCACTGGAGGCTGGACCAGAGCTACCATGACATCCCGCAGACGCACATGAATAGCGAGAAGCAGGCGACGGAGCTCGCGGATGATCCCTCGCAGTATCTGATCGGAGTGGGCAAGGCGGACATCACCGGGTAGGCAGGAGAGCTTCAGCGGAAGAGACCGTGTTAATGGATTGTCAGACCCGTCGTCGAGCTCAACCTCATGGGCTACGCCAACACGTCGCAGGTAGGGACTGGCCTGCGCCAACGCCTCTACTCCCGCGCCTTCATCGTCGGCAGCCCGAGCAACACCAACGAGCGCTTCATCTACATGGTCCTGGACACTCAGTCGGGCGACACGGCTATCAGAAATGGCATAATGGAGGGTCTCAAGAACATGGGCTCTGCCTATTCCATGTATACGCAGAAGAACGTCGCTGTGACAGGCACCCATTCACACTCTGGGCCGGGTGCCTGGCTGAATTATTTGCTCCCTCAGATTACGAGCTTGGGCTTTGATAAGCAGAGCTACCAGGCCATCGTAGACGGAGCTTTGCTGTCTATCAAGAGAGCACATGAAGGACTGACCATTGGAACCATAAGTTCTGGGTCTGGGAAGATCAACGACGCGAACATCAACCGCAGTCTATACGCGTACCTGGCGAATCCCCAGGCAGAGCGAGATCGATACCCTGACGATGTGGACAAGACCATGACGCTGTTGAAGTTTACAAGAGCTAGCGATGGCAAGGCTATTGGTATTCTGAACTGGTTCGCCGTCCACGGCACCTCCCTGCTCGGAAATCAGACCATCGTTGCGGCAGACAACAAGGGCGTTGCAGCCTATCTCTTTGAACAGGCCATGGCGTCGAACTCAAATGCTGCCCCCGGCTTCGTGGCTGGGTTTTCTCAGGCCAACGTCGGTGACACAACTCCCAACGTCAATGGGGCCTGGTGCGAGGATGGCTCAGGTGCGCAGTGCAGGCTAAACGACAGCACATGCGGCGGCAAGAGCCAGGACTGCCATGGACGAGGACCTTATTTTGGTCTGAATGACGGAGGCGTAAAGTCGTGCTACGAGATCGGCAAGCGCCAGTCCAGCGGTGCCGCAAGCATCTTTTCGTCGAATGAGTTCACCTCCATCGAAGGCAACGTGCGCTCCTTCCACACCTTTGTCGACTTCTCAAACTACACCTTTACGCTGAGCAACGGGACCAAGGTGCGAACCTGCCCGGCTGCGATGGGTAACTCTTTTGCAGCAGGCACTTCTGATGGCCCGGGTGCATTCGACTTTGTGCAGAACGACCCTGGAGCGCCGAACAACCCATTCTGGAATGTTGTGGGCAGCGCCATCGCACCCCCTGGACCAGAACAAATCAAGTGCCAGTACCCGAAACCCGTGCTGCTGAACGTGGGAGAGGCGCATACGCCGTATGACTGGTCGCCCAATATTGTCGATATTCAGGTTCTGCGCGTTGGTCAGTTCATCATTGTTGTGTCTCCTGGCGAAGCAACCACCATGTCTGGGCGCAGATGGCGTGAAGCCGTGCATAACCAGGCAGTCTCCTCGAGTCTGGTGTCATCATCCACACCGCCGATTGTTGTCCTTGGCGGTCCCGCAAACAGCTACACTCATTACATCGCCACCGAAGAAGAATATAATGTCCAGCGCTACGAGGGTGCATCGACTCTGTATGGACCTCACACGCTAAATGCGTACATCAACGCTACGCTTTCCTACCTTCCATATCTCGCGGATGACTCGACCACGCCCTCACCAGCTGGTCCAAGTCCTCCGGACAACCGCGAACGCAGCATCTCGCTCATCACAGGCGTTGTCTACGATGGTGCCCCGATCGGCAAGAAATTCGGACAAGTCACGACCGACGTCTCAGCCTCCTACTCCCGCGGTTCGTTTGTCAGTGCCACCTTCGTTGGCGCGAACCCCCGCAACAATCTCCACCTCGAAGGCACCTTCACCGCCATCGAACAGCAGGGTGGCGATGGCACATGGTCACGCATCAGAGATGACAAAGATTGGGAATTGGTGTATGAATGGAAGAGAACGAATGGCCTGACGGGGTATTCAGACGTGAAGATCACGTGGGATACGTCCATCTCTTCGCCCGCTGCGGGCTCGTATCGCATCAAGTACTATGGAGATTCCAAAGCTGTGGGCGGCAAGATTACCGCCTTTGAAGGCACGAGCGGCGTGTTCAAATTGACGTAGGGAATATAGACTGTTGACCAGTAATGTAATCTTTTTGGATGTTTTGATCACAGATGATGTCAACCTCTATGCAGGTAATGTGATGCACATGCTGTATCTGGCTTCGACAAACGACTCATAGACTGGTGACCCACACTACAGCCTCGTTTGATGTCAATTTCATGCGACCTACGTGACCAAAACCCGTTTGTCGTCCCAGTGGGTTGTATCATGGTCAAGCATGCCGCAACGTGCACGTGGGAAATTAGTCTCCTACCGCATTTACCCTCCTCCGACTTCGGAATCGCCGCGTATATAAACCCTCCAGTTCTCCTTCTCTATTCCTCCTACACACTCGTGTCGTTCTTCCTCTAAAAAAAGATCAGGTTTTGCAGTCATGCGTATAGCTGCTTAAAAAAGAAACCAGGTCCCATGTTCATGCACACTTGGGTCGTCCTTCCTCTAAAAAGACCTTTGCGAGGTCACCATGCATACATCTGCTTGAAAAACAATATATCGCCTAAGCCATGCACACACTGAAAAGCATTCAGAGGCTGGAAAATTCATGCAGTCTATCAGGCTATTAGAAAGGTGACAGAAACCACAAGGGGGTCTTCCAGATGCGTAATTTGCTCTTTGCGATTGAAACTTTCTTAGAAAAGTCCAATGCGCTACCGATCCTAAAAATGAGTCGATCGACGACGTATGCAGATCATGGAGAGATATTTCCAGCATCTCATAAAAAAACTGAAAGTAGGGATGTAATGCGTTGCGATACTATAAACCTTATTACGAAAGTATCGATGCAAAATCATTGAGATAGAGCTCCAGCATTTCCTTAAAAAATTGGAAGCGGGAATGTAGTGCACTGCCGATCGTAAAAGTTTCATCATTCTTCACCTTTCATGCAAAATCTGCGAGACAGATTTTTAGCCTTTCCTTTACAAAAAGTTTAAGTGGAAACAATGTAATGCGCTGCTGATTCTAAAATTTTTATCGTCGGTTGCCTATGCAATTTTCATTGAGATAGTTTCCAGCATTTCAATAAACATTATAACGTAAACAAGAATGCTATGCACAAAAACTAGTCTGTGTTAAAACGTCGAGATAGTCGAAAATGCGCGAGCTGCGCAAAGAGACACAAAATTGACTCGGCATGCGTGCGATACATGAAGTCTGTAAAATACATCGTCACAAAACTAGATATAGCGCTTGTAGAGGTAAAAAAAACTATTTTACGTCAAAATTGATGTCATTGTTGGAAGTAGAAATGGAGGCAATAAACACAGATGCAAAAGTTCATATCAACAGAACGAAATGCACGGGAAATATCAGACTCCATCGTTCATTCTTTAGCCTGTTGAGTTAACGCGCCGAATGTTTTATATTGGTGGAGTAGTGTTTTTTAAGGGACTAGTTTTCCGAGTGTGCTGAGTTTGTTTAAAGAGCGTCAGAAAATTTTCATGCACAGTGACTAAAAAACACCAACACCATCATCATCAGATGCTTCTTTGCAGTAATAAATTATAAAAACAAGGTGTTAATGCAAAACATGTGGACGAAAAAGGGACAATGAGCCGGCTATATGAAAATTACTGGCGCGACTGGTTCATGAGCGTCGATTTAATAAGAATTAAAAAATACTAAAGCACTGGTACATGACCGTCGATTCAATAGGAATTAAAAATCATCAAAGCAGTCGCTCATGAGCGTCGATATAATAATAATTGATAGAAGTAAGTAGATGAGAATCAGACAAGAAAATGGATACTATTTAGAATGATGCAACACCTCGAAAAGTGCATCGAAAAGGCGATTTATGTATTGATCATGCATTCTAAATACGATACGGAGCGGGGGGGGGTCGAGATTCGGAATGAATATAACGATACGCGATGAACAAAGTAGCGCCGTGAGCCAAAGCTCGAGGAGTTCATGCTGCTCCACCAGCCATCAAATTCTTGCCCTTGACACTGACCCATTGAAGTCCAAAGGCTGTGAAAAATGTCATCGCAGTGACGGCCGCGGCGAGATAGAACGGGTCCAGAATGGCTGTATTGTACGATTCTAGTATGCCGGCTAGCTGTTCTGGGTCGATGACTTTGCGCACTCCGACGGTTCCTGCGGCAAGCAGCGTCGGGATGTCTATATTCGGAACATTCTTCGTGAGCTGTTTTACGAGCTGTTCGTTGAAGATGGTCTGGGAGATGCCGACCATGAAGGCGCCGCCGAACATCTGGAAGAAGGTAACAGTCGATATGCCAACCGGTGTTTGCTCGTCGTTTAGGACTGCTTGTACTGATGTGAGTGGAGTCGTCATGAACATGCCGCCTCCAAGACCAAAAAGCACTTGGTACCCAATCCAGTATGAATGGCCAGAGTCGACATTCAAAGTGGCAAGTAGACCGCTGGCGATTGACAAGAATGCGGCGCCTGCGTGGACCCACGGGTTGATGTAGCCCAGATGCGTAATCAAGCCACCAGCGACGATACTGGATACGATTTGCGCGAGCATGGACGGCAGTATTCTGATCCCGGAATCGACTGGAGAATTTCCCTTGATGACTTGGAACCACTCGGGCAACCACAGGCCGAGAATGGATACCGCGCCCATGCCGAACATGGCAGAGATGGACGCCCAGAAGACAGTTCGTTGGAAGAAGATGGAGGGCGGGAACATGCCTTCCTCTCCAACCCTCCACTGCCACACCGCGAAGACAGCCAGGATAGCGCCGGCGCCAACGAAGAGACCGATTATGCGACTCGACGACCAGGGATAGGTGATACCGCCCCACTGCAGCGCCATCAGAATCATGACGACAGCCGGAATGAACAGGAATGCTCCAGGCAGGTCGAGCCTCTTGACCCTCTCAAGCACCGGATCATTTTCCACCGCTCTTTTCGGAGGGTGAAACAGCGTCAATAATAGCGGGATAATGACGCCGCCGAGTGGCAAGTTGATATAAAACACCCAGCGCCACGAGACATGCTGCGTGAATGCGCCACCCACCAGTGGCCCCGCAATGGTCGCGACGCCGAACGCAGACATCAGGATGCCCAGATAGAAAGCGCGGAGGCGCAATTCAACGACGACAGCAACGATAGATAGGACGCCGGTCATCTGGCCTGCCGCGCCGATACCCGCGATGGCGCGCCCGACGATCAACATCGGAGACGAAGTCGCAGCGCCCGAAATGGCGGATCCGATTTCGAAGATGAGGAACGTGACCAAGAAAGTCCACTATTCGCACATTAGCACCAATTCAACCACGTCCCAGTAATCCCCGTACCTTGAGCGAGAAATTGGTGTACAGTTTGCCACCGAGCGGCTGCAGTGAACATCTATGCAACGTTTAGAAAAGGGATGATAGAGGCGAGAAGACGCGTACAAAGTGACTAGGTACCCGCTCAGGTACCAGCCAATGTCCTCTGTCGACTGGAATTTCTCGGTGATGTAGGGGATGGCAGTGGTTAGGATGGACATGTCGAGGGCCATGAGGAAGAGCGCGAGACCTAGGCCTGCGATCAGGACATGTAGCTTGAAGCCCGTCATGTAGTAGTCTGCTTCGGGTTTGGCATCGTTGCTGGGAGGTTCTTCAGAGAGAGATGTTGTTTTGGAGGCGGGTTTTTCCTCGGTCGAGGGCAGTTTGGGGACGGGGTCTGTCATCGTGGTGCCTGGGTCTGAGTGGGAGGGCTGAAAACGGGATGGGAGTTGAATCAGGCACAGAGGAGGCGTGGGAAGGCATTATGGAGGAGCAGGTAGTCTTGTTATATCATCATGCACGAGGATTTCACAATGGTGCACTAAAGCGCGCGGATACCTGGTGCACGGCATGGTTGGTTGTCTTCTTCGTCTGGTAATGCAGATGATGAGTCATTTGGGGGACTGCAGACTAGTAAATGGTATGAAAATGCGGTAAACACGAGGTGCACAAGGACTCCGGTCCTTACGGGGTGGAGCGTGAGGCTGCGATGTGGGTGAGGAACGGGCTGGCGGTGCAATTTTGAGCTCCGTTCCGTCGGGAAAGGGCGAGAAAAGGGAATTGTGAGTAGGGAGGTTTGGACTTTGAGCTTACCGTAGATGGTGTAGCGTAGAAACGGTGGGACCGCACATCTGAGAGCATTCCGAATAATTGGAGCTTCTCGAAGGCGGTGAAGATTAGATAAACAGCAGATAAGAGATCCTGTAAATCGCTGTCATCTGCAACGCCAAACTGGGATAATATCGGCTACATAAAATGGTGGATAGGTGGCAGCGGGCAAATGTAAATCCTCCCTAATGGCCCGTGCCTTCCACGACTCCTTCGTCACCCCTTCATCACGTCTGCCCCCGACGCAGCTCAAAATGCCCGCACACCCCGTCTTCCGACGGCGAACGTTTACTTTCCGTCGCAAACCTAGATTGCCTCCCCCGATTATTCTGTGAGGAGCATGGCTACGGACGACAGCCGGAAACGAAAGGCTGCATGCCAAAACTGCACCAAAGCCAAGGCGAAATGCTCCCCGTTTGAGGATCGGGACGATGTCTGTTATCGTTGCCAGAGGCTGGGCAGGGAATGTGTGTATGGGGAAGTGGTGCGCAGGAGAGCACCAAAGGCACGCTCGTAAGTTGTTTTTGCTTCAATCTTAGGTAGCCGTCCGAGGAGCTGGACTTGCACAATCGTGATCCATGAAGTAGGATCCGAAGGCTACAGCGTCATCTTGCGTGGTTAAGCCCAAAACGAGCTGACGGTTCAACATAGACGCGTAAAGCAGCTCGAGCAGCGTGTAGAAAACCTCATTGAAATGTTGACGACCAATGGGCAAGCGAGCAGTTCTCTTACCCCGGCGCCGACGTCGAGACACGAGGGTACGACTTTGCCAGGCTTTCCGGCACCTACCCCAGATTCAGCCGACCAGTCGTGTGAAACGTCAAACTCAGCCACGCTCTCCACTGATTCCGCAACGACGCCCGAGTCCCACGTATCTGGCATTGAAGAGGATTGGTACGATCCCATTTCAGCTGGAGTCATCGACCGTGATTATGCTCAAAGTCTCCTAGACCAGTTCAAGGATACATTTATTTGGTCGTTCCCATTCGTGGTAGTCTCTGCCTCTGCTGCCGTCGAGACACTCCAGCGGGAGCAGCCGTTCCTCTTTCTTGCCATTGTCACAACCATGTCTCATGATCGACCCTTGGTGCAGCATAGACTGACAGTCGAGTTCAAGAGTCAGATAGCATCCCGCATCATGATCCAAGCTAGACGGAGCCTAGATATCTTGCAGGGTTTGCTCGTTTACACGTCTTGTTACCATTTTCACTACCGTTCCGACACCCAACAGCTCGCCATTATGATCCAGCTCTGTGTTGCCATGGTCCAGGACCTAGGCCTCGCTAAGAATCCACGAGAGAGAACGCGCGTTATCCATCATCGAGTCGCCCAGTGCGGGATTAGTATCGGTGGATTGGGCACCGCAGTGGAGAGAAGGACTTATCTTGGCGTCTTCTATCTGAATGCTGCGTATGTCAGCTCCTGCCGGAGACCTGACCTTGCTCTTTGCTGACGTGAACTGAAAGTTTCTCACAAGCTTGGCGCACTCGCTGTACTATGGTAGCCACAAAGTACATGATGAAAAGCGCTCGGCTGCTGGTTGAAGAACTCCAAGTACCGACCGATGCACTGATTTTACCACTGTTTCGAGTCAGCGCACTCACATGCCACATCAATGACTACTTCTCCTACAATGATATAGAGGACGCTGAAGTTCACGGGCAAACGGCCCTAGAGCTAGCAGCGGCGAACTTTGGGGGCGAAGTTGCTCAGATCAAGGACAGCGTCCCGGCAAATCTCAAAGACAATCGTGGGTCTTCTCACCAAGTCGTGACGTGCGCCGTTAGCTGACTTGGCTTAGCCACTCTGAATCTCTCGTTCTGCGTCCTCGACGTTTGGATCCACGAATTCTCACTGCACAGGTCGCTATGGGACCTAAAGACATCGTCGTTCCCCCCTGCGCGTATTAAAGCACTCTCCCGCATCATGAACGCCATCAAAATCTATATGGCTACCTTTACAATAATTCCGAGGGACACACTCTATCATTTCGCTTTCCCTACCTGGGCGGGGTGGTTTTACTCCATCATCGTTGCCTGCAAAGTCATATTCCTTGGAGAGCATGAGCGCCGAGGACACGCAGATGTCGAAGGCATCATGGAGTCTTTGGATAGCATGTATGTGTTTCCGGATAAAGATTCAGAGACCAGATCTCATGGGTCTGCCAAGGCTTCAGATACAGCTACGGACAGTCATGAGCCCTCGGTTTGGGATGCGCTCGAGATTGCAAAAGAGATGGAAATCACCAACTCATTTGAACGATTCCTAAAGACTCTCCGCTTCAGCTTCGCTCCGGGCGAATGCGAGGCTGACCTTGTAGAGGCAAAGGACAAATTGGCAGGGCGGTTCGATCAAGACTCGCTGTTCATAATTGCCTGCCTACAACGCAGCTTGCTCGTTGGCTTAAGGAGGAAGCTAAACGAGCTCAAACCCAAGGCGGTCGAGCCACCATCCCAAGCCAGTGCTCAAGGCGAGGGCCCCGTTTCTGCAAATAACATTGGTGACATACCTCGGCCGATATTCGCTGCGGGTACGATTCCTTTCGTCGCCAGTATGAACTTCAACTCTCTCAATTTCGACGGAATCGAACTGCCGGATCCCCTGCTATCACAGCAGCAGCAATTTTCATACGATGAGTGGGTGTGGGATATGATGATGGAGGACTTTACAATACCGCCAATGTAAGTTTTGAGTGTACCAGTACGGATCCAAAATCAATCCCAAAACAATCCTTCCCAAAAGAGGTGGCGAGGTGCATGTGTGAGGAATCAGCATCCGTCCAATGGTGGACAAGTGCACGGAATGAATCTTGCTGCTTGAACACTGCGGTTCATTGTGCCAATTCTCTATCGCCACAGCCGGAGGGAGCACACTCCATGTGCAGAGTTCTAATTCACCTAAGATGAAAGTCACGATTCTTGAAGCATTTCCTGATGTGCTGAAGATTTTGCAAGCATGGAGATATGTAAGCTTACACAACCAGGCATTTTCCGCAGAATCAATAAACAAATAAAATTGGAGATCTACACCCTAGAGATTCCCCAACGCTCATGCTAGCAGCAACCAACACCCACAAATGCATCGAATTACTGCTTCCACCAAGCTTCCAAGCGCTCTCCTCCGCAATTCTGCTACTGTGGAATCAACACACCCCTGTACCTCATGTGTCCATCATTCAGCGTCTGCATCGCTTTGTTAATACCCTCCTCTGACATCGGGAACTCCTGAACAATGGGCCTGATATTATGCTGCGCCGCAAAATGCAACATCTTCCTATGGATATGCCTCGCCGCGACAATCGAAGCCTGGATCCTAATACCCGCCATCAAGAACGGCATATACGGGATCTGGAAGTGATCCTCCGAGACGGTGAGCGGGAAGACGATGCTATCCGGCGCCATGACGGGCAGAATCAGATCCCAGCTCGGCTGCATACTCGTCGTGACGAGCAGCACATTCAGCTTGGCCCCGATATCGAGCGACGTCTTTCCCTTCATGGCCACAAACTGCGAGGCCCCGAGCCGCATCGCCTCCTCGCGCTTGCTCTCGCTGCCCGACAGCACCACCACCTCGCACCCCATCTTGGACGCGAACTGGATGGCCAAGTGTCCCAGCCCGCCGACGCCGATGATGCCGACGCGGTCCGTGGGCTGCACGTTGTACATGCGCAGCGCATTGAAGACGGTCGCGCCTCCGCACTGCAGCGGCGCGGCGTCGATGTCGCTGATCGAGTCTGGGATCGCGAAAAGGAAGGCCTCTCTCCTGACTGCGTGCGACGCAAAGCTCCCATTATCCTGTTCATACGTCAGCATTCATTCGTTCCAATAGCAATTCGCACTGGTAGCAAGGAACGTACGAGATTCGCCTCGCCGTACAGCTCGCGGTCCGCGCAAAAGGTGTCGCGGCCCGTCAGACACATTTCGCAGTTTCCGCACGCGCTCTGCTCGTAGCCCCAGCCGACGCGATCGCCCTTTTTGAGGTGCTGGACGCCAGGGCCGGTTTCTTGCACGATTCCCATGCCTTCGTGGCCGAGGACCATGTCTGAGGTGCGGAAGTGCTCGTCTGTGCCGCAGAGGCCGGAGGCGGTGATGCGGACGAGGACTTGGTCGTTGGTTAGGTCGGGCATGGTGGTGGAGGATTTCTTGATGGTGCCATCTTGGGAGCCTTTGTAGACTGTGAAGGAGGGCATTTTGGTAATGGAGGTTTGGTGGGTTTGGAGTAGTTCTGTGTTGTAGAAAATGGAGGCAAAAGTTGGTGTGCGATTGGAGATGCTGTCAATTGCTTGTTGGCTGAGTGAAGAATGAACGATTTTTCCACGGAAAGCTCAAACTCTTAAGTACTGCAGCTGGTCGTACACAGACATTGTCACAAGTGAAATATCTAGCATCAAAGCCATGACGTTAACATTGACTAATGCTCGGGAGCAGGATTGACCTCTAACCATCTGCACTAGCAAACCGGGAGTTAACTGCAACAGTGCGTCCTCCCTGATACTCAATGTACTATTTCGCGAGTTCCTATTGGCGTATGCACGCCTCAAACCTGTACTCCTACAAGTCGCCCCTGTCGGAGCAAAGTCATCATGCCAAGGGTACGTTATTCAGCGCGCGCCCTCTTCATCAGAATCTGCACGGAACCGATCAGAAGCCGTTTAGCTCCTTAGCGCCCCGCAAGTCTAATCTCTGTGGAGCCGGCTTAGAATGCAGTGGAAAGACGCCAATCTCAGGATATGCGCTTGTCGCACGTCGCAAATCGGCATTATCACCGCGAATACACATATCGATAATGTGTCGCACAACATCAGAGCGAGGTGCGAGCACACGACATTGGATCATTGGTCGGCGTGTTCTCGGGGATGCATCGGGGGCAGATCGTCAAGGGATTGAGACGCAGAATTCCTGCACGAATGCAGAATAAACGGGCCACGGAGACCATCTTGCAAAAATTCTATATATTAATAATCTTGAAATGGAGCCCGGAGATTTTTGAAGAAGCCGTTGTGGGACGATGGAGATTGCTCGGGATGACGTTGAGAATAGTACAAGCAAGTCGATCATCTGGGCCGAGACATCGGAGTATCCACTTTCGCCTCGCTTCGAATTTTTTTTTTCCTTCCAAATCTTGCAAATGTTTTTTCAACGCAAGAGAGATGGAATTGGGCAAGTGATGGAGGGGGAATGAGTTCGCGAAAATACCATATGAATTACAGCAAATGATGTGACTGGTTGGAAGATTAGCGCTTACACGAAGGTCATCATTGGCTCGATTCGGAGATTGAATTACCCATTCCAGACATCGTCTAGGATTTGAGCATACAAGTCGTTCGACAATATGGGACGTGTGAGCATAATCAATGCTCAATGTCTCCAGCAGGCTTGATATCGAAGCAAGACCATCAGCATTCCGTTCTGGAGCCAGTGTGCTCAAGAATGCTGATTCGCTGGCAGTTCCATCCATAGCTGCCCGCATTGGCTGGCAAAGAAAGCCAGTCGCCGTACTGACCCATCACTCCTCTCCAAACTCCCTGATAAGCATGTTCAGCATATCTCCAACCCGACACTCCTTCAGCACCTTCAGCGCCACACGACTGTCCACCACCGTCTCTCCCCCCTTCTCCCCCTCCACCCCATCATCCCCCTCCGCACCCCCCAGATACGGCACCCTCAACGCCCGCAACAGCTCATTATCCTCCAACACCTCTTCATCCCGCAGCTCGCTCCCATCCTCCTTTCCACCCTTCTCCCTATCTTCATTCATAACAAAACCTCATCCACCAAACTCCCCACAAACCTCCCCATCCCCTCTCCATACCACCCCTTCCCCTCCTCTACAGCCTCCTCCCAATCCCCCTTCCTCTCCCTCTGCACCCTCTTCAAAAGCCTTTTCTCGCTCGCCCGAAACCTCGTCCAAAGATCGAAACCGCTCTTCTTCCACATCTTGACAAATCCATCGCGTTTCTCGAAAACCGTGGGTGAGGAATGGTGCTCTAGTACCGCGTGCAAATACGCTTTTGCAAAAGCATGGCCAGTGGGAATGAGGGATTCCGGGGGCGCAGTGAGAAGTGCGAGGAACAGCGTGATGTTGAAGCGCGTGATGTCGTGGTGGCGCTGGAATTGGTGGGTCGGCGCGAGGCGGTGGTAGAAGATCGCGCGGGTGGTTGCTAGGGTCTGGAATTCGTGGCTTTTGACGGGGAGGTTGGGGATGCTGGAGAGGTGGGCGAGGAAGTATGCGAGTTGGATGTCGGGGGGGATTGCTGGGGATGTGAGTGGCGGCGGGGGAGGCGGTGAGGATGTCGGCGAGGGTGAGGGGCGGGAGGTGGCCTGCAGGGATGAGGGAGAGTTTGAGGGCGAGGAGTCGCTGGAGGTGGGTTCGGGCCTTGGTGGTTAGTGGGGGACTGGGTGGAGGTTAGAGGGTCGTTCGGCTATAGATGGTGGGTTAATTGTACGATTCGGTCGGTTCCATGGGCTGGGGGTTTGAAGGCTTTGCTAATCGGAGTGGAAGTTGCGTGACCATGGTGTAGGTGTGCAGTGCAGAAGTTGAGAGAAAGAGGGTAGGCCAGAGCTACTGGGCGTAGTCCTCTAGAAATCTAGAGTAGGTATGGAGTACGGTGAAAGGCAGTGGCGAACTAACCTGCCACTGCTGAAGCCGCAAACAGACAAACAGGCGGAGAACGGGATTGGCGGAGACTCACCTTCTTCAAAGATGGTGCCTAAGACTAATTCGAGATACGAGGAGAGCTGCAGAATGGATAGAAAAGCACACACCACAAGCGCATGAGCTAACGTGCATCCCTGCAACGCGAGCCACCCTGCGTGGAGAGCCGAATAAGGGGTACTTTGACTTCAGCGAGCTAAAACATCGTGCGCACGGCCTA